>CAMKVN010001091.1:0-20899 GCA_946474995.1 Funneliformis geosporum | reverse complement strand
AAAATAATTAATTAATACCTTGAAATATTAGTTTGAGTAGGTATAATTAATTTATTTAATAAGTAATATGATATATTTATTATCTTAATAGTAAATTATAAATCTTTTTAATATATATGTAATATAAGTGAAATTTGAATAAATTATCATTTTCTTTATAAATTAAAAAATAATTAATTAATACCTTGAAATATTAGTTTGAGTAGGTATAATTAATTTATTTAATAAGTAATATGATATATTAATTAATACCTTGAAATATTAGTTTGAGTAGGTATAATTAATTTATTTAATAAGTAATATAATATATTTATTATTTTGATAGTAAATTATAATATTTTAGTTAAAATTAATGAGAAAAAATTCATTAAAAAATAGTATAGTGAAATTATTTATTATAATATATATATTTTTACATTATTATTTTTAATATTCGCAATAATAAATACTTTTTTATAGTCAATTAAATTATTTTTAAATAAGGTATTATTTTCTCTTTTTTAAAAATAGATATTGATTTATTTTACATTAAGTTGGATATTAAATATTTAGATAATATTTCATTTAATGCTAAAATATGTTCAAAATAATTTCTTTTAATAAATAAAAATAAAATAATTTTTGATATCTTTATAATATAAGAGCGAAGTTAGTTTTAAAACTAATAATTGATTTTGAATAATTGATAATCAAAAAATAGTTACATTAAAATAAACATTCTTTTGTATATTAATCATTTGTCGATTATTTTTAAAAGAAAATTTCTAAAATCTAATTTTAGATTCATTGATTGATATTACACAACATTTTAAGTATTTTGCTGGTCTAATTGCTTATTTTATTGATAAGCTAATAGCCTCTAAAAATTTAATCAAATAAATTCATTTACAGCTAATTTCATAATTCATGACTACTAATAAATTGTGATTGAATGCAACTGAAAATTTTTATAATAAAATTACTATAAAATATTGTGATTGAATGTGACTGAAAAATTATTAATGGTTCATGAATTATAAAATTAGCTGTAATATACTATAATTTGATATAATTTGAAATATTTTTGTTGAAAAAACTTAGAATCCATTTTAGTATTATAGTTTCTAAATAGTAAAAACAAATTAAATTTTTTTAAAATTTATTTTAAAGTGAAATATTATCATTAGATTTAAATCTTTTAATTTATTTAGCAAATAAATCTAAAGGATTTATCTATAATTAAATTATTATATTTGAATTATATGATATTTTTATATTAATAAATAATATGACTGCATATCATATATAATTGTATGATAATAATACTATTCTAAATAAATATAAAAAATTTTTAATATAAATTGTAATATTTTATAAAAATTAAAAGGTATAAATGGTCTTAACTTTCTCAGAAAGTTATTTCCTTGCTTATTTACTTGAGACATTTTGAGAAAAAAAAAAAGTAAAGATAAACTAATATTGATTGCATTGAGGTATGAGTCAAATGAATGATATAGATGATTCTAAAAATCAAAAATCAATTAAATAAACCCATCAATTTGGATTTACTTTTAAAGTATGATATTAATCTATTTAACTTTAAAAATAAAAATAAAAATCTTTAGAATTATCTTAAAATTGTTTAAAAATAATTATATTAAATAAGTATTGAAATTTCTTTAACAGTTTATTATCAAGCATTTTTTTTTAAAAAATGGTTAAATAGCTTTAAGAATAATAATAAAACAATTGTGTCTTATTGACCGGGTTTCTGTAAAGAACAATCATGTAATATAATTCAGTACTTCAAATCACGTCTGTATGAAGACATGGCAAAAGGTAATAGCAAATGAATAACAAAAATCTTATAGAACACTTGGTATTACTCCCAAAACCATATCTCGAGTTATCTTTCAACCCAAGGAAAAGTACATGATATTTATACAAAATAAACTATATATAATACTGTACATATAATTTGTCATTTTTGTCAATCAAGTCAACTAATTTAAAGATCAATTTTTGACGATTTTTTAATAACTGTATTTGTGAAATGTAAATTAAATTACTCCTCAATTGTCATTCAGTGAAGCTAGAAAACTGAACTGAAAATTATATAATAAATCAAAATTTTTGTGTGAGAAATTTAATATATGCGGTTCGGAGAAATGATTTTGTGGCAATAGTATATATGTAAACAATCACAGCCTTCAATAAAAAAGGGCTTTGCTTCACAGCCTCGCTAAACATAGATAATAACCGGTCGAATAGGGCTTTGTTTTTAGGTTACTAAAACGTTTAGACAAAATGAAGGATAACGTTAAAATTAAATGTTGGGAAAAATTAAATCTTCATGATAACATAGCTCATTTCATTATTAGCTTAAAAAGCATCCTGCGTTTCTTTATATTAAAATATTATGTGTGACGCAGCTCATTACTTTTGAGGATTTTTGGTTGTTGATATCAATAATTTAACTTTGAAAATTTATTCTATCTACAAAATCTTATTAATTATGGTATTAACGATAATGTTTATACTGACATTTCCGACGTTATTTATAGCAAATTTGTGCTTTGTTTTTTGATTAAATAATAATAATAAGAAATTTCGCGTCGACAATTTCTCTTGGAATAGATCGTTCAAGCCTTATCATTTTGATCTTTTTTTTGTTTCGAATTCTATCTTTTAAGGCTATACATTATGATTTTATTTTTCCAGTATTTTTCTTATATATTTTTTTAATTTATTTTTCAGATTTACGTGAATTTCTTTCTTTCAGGTTGGATCGCTTTATAAGTATTAGTAAGGCAGTTCTTTTAGTTTTGGATCAGCTTTTTAGGAAGCATCAATTTACGGGTATGCTCTTAGTTTATTAGTTTCATTATTAGTTTTTTTTTTCAAAATCTTTTTTTGTTTTTAATTTTCTTAATATTCTTCTCTTTTGCTTTGAAATTACAAATTATTTGAGTATTTCCATCGCTTCGGGAGCAGCGATGGTTTTTTTTTCAAAAATAAAGTCCTTTACTTTCTGCTTTCACAAATTTTTTTTTCGAGTTGTTTTATCTCCTAAAAAATATACAGTATAGTATTAGTATCCAAGACTAATATGGTAATATAATGAACAATAATGAGAAAATTGATTGTTGAAAACTAATTCTCTTAATTTGAAATAAGAATAGACACGTGCAATATTTCATATAACTTTTATTTTTTTTTTAAAAAATAAACTTTTTATTATCAGCGAAGGTTGACGTTGCAAGTTGTCATTCTTATTTTCTATTTCAGAATTTGTGATTCTTTCATTCGTTTTTTATCTGCCAATCATTGAATATAAATATAAAGTACGCAAATGAGCGATACGAAAAAAATATATCTGATTCTTGGTAACACCTGGTTTTTTATTTATCTAATTATCTCGTTAAATATTAACCGGTTCCAAAGAGAATACATCATATCACGAGTTATAAAGTGTCCGTTAATATTGTTCTTATTAGTTTGCACAAATAAATAATTCCTTTTAAACTTTATATTCATAATAACTTGATTATTAGGTAGGATTGTATCATTGGGGAACAGTGACCCTTTGATTATCTTTTACTACAATCAAAAATCATTTGTTGACTAATTAGGAATGTTCTACAAGGGCGTAATTTAAAAGGGCAACTCATCAAAGAAAAAACTAAACAATCAGTTTTGTTGAGTCACAAAACCCAAAATTGGCTTTTTTTTTTTTTTTAATAAATATAATGTCGTCCCTTTTTCCGAATTTTTAAGAAGTTATTTTACATTCATATTTATTGATTAATAGTCAATTATGAAAACTTCCCGCTCACGCAATAATGAGATAGATTCCTTAACATCTTCCGTCAATTTCTTTTAATTGAAGAAAACCTTTTACTTCAAAATCTTTGACGAAAAATTTTCCCAAATGACGTTGGATAAGACAAGGAATATTCATGAAATTCTCCTAAAACTTGAACTATATTATTCAATACAAACTACATTTAAAATCTACGAATTTTATTTCCGCCAGCCAGCCGGAATACAAAAGCTTTGATAAATTGTGTAACTTATTATAAAAATCTTTACGAAACTTCAACCGCTGGTACGACAGCTTAGAAGGATTAAAAGAAATTCTGAACAATTGAAAGAATAGAAATACATTTTTGAATAGACTTTTTGAAAGCTTACAACAAACGAGAAAGTGATTAAAAAATTCTTGCATTGCATTTAAGATTAGAATAATTTGAATAATATTAGGAGTAGCAATCATTATTGGTAACATTTTTATCAACTTTAATTTAACATCACCAACATTTATCTTTTAGGAAGGAAAATATACAAATAGGATTTATTTTATTATTGCAGAATCAGTACAGCAAATATTTCTTTCAAGGATGGGTAGGATCCATCTATTGGGAGTACAAAAGCAGTCACGACATTTGGTAGGAGGCGTCAGGTTTGGAATGTAAAGGGAGATAAATGGTAACATTTTTCTTCTTAAAGTAAGTCCAACGTTAAACCTACAAGCTCCAAAAGGAAGAATAGTTTATCTATAACTTGCATTTTGCCAAGTCTGTAACGGATCACCATTTTGTGTTGTAGCGTGCATGGATAACTACGAAGCTTTTGCCTAAATGGAAGAAATGTAATCTTGTAATTTACTATTTTGGAATTTTGGAAATCGGTTGAATAGTGAATTGCTAGTCGGTATGGAACATATCTTTATAATTGCCCGCATAGGAAGCTCAACGTAGGTTCGTTTATATAAACGCTACGGTAGCTTTCAACGGTTGATGAGTGATTCGTCCTTGGGTGGAAGGGCCTTAACCTATTGCGAAATGGAAAAATTGGTATACCCCATACACGGCCACATCGTCAAATTGCCGGAATCTCCTAAAGCCTTTGGGTACCGCGGAGGGCGTGAAAACGGACTTGCAGCAGATGGTCGAAAGGCTATCGGATGGTAATAACCCCTTAGGATCTTAGGTGGAACGAAGATTAATTCTAAATTCCTTCCCGGACCTTAATTACTGGAAGACGGATAGATCGGAAGGTCTGAATTGGATGGTTAGGAACCAACTCCGAACAGGTAGAATGTAAATTCTATGTGATCTATCTAATTAAGGATCTCGAAAGAGGGAATGGACAATCGGCAGCCAAGCGCTCTGGGCTCACTGTTTCTTTTGGAGCAACCCGTGCGTGCAGTTCATCGACTAAATGGCGATGGGTGACCGAACAGAAGCAACTTTTACTTTGAGTTTAAGCAATGGAATCTGTGTTGGATAATGATCCGATTCGGTTGCTTAAGATATAGTCAATAGACGCCCGAAAGGGTATCACGGTTTGTTTACTGTGTGAGAATCCTCCTTCGATTAGCCGGCGGAATATGATATTGAAGTTGCCGATGCTTTTATATGTAACATGTGAATAGTGGCTCGTTCATAGTAAATGCTGAGGTTTGGAGTGAGGGTTAAAGCTACCAGTTTACCTGCGCTTGTTCAGGTGTTCTACATAAATTCGTTTTAAATTTCAACCTTCGACACTTGAAGGTTCGTTAGCAGCTCCCACTGACTATTTGCCATCAGGTGAACAGAGGCTCTGACGATTTGACGTTGGAGTGTACTCTAATGATTAGGAGTGGCAGTTATTTGAAGTTCTAGGGTACCTACCTAGAATGGAAATGTACCTGGATGTCGGTAAGCCTTCATAGACCGGTTCGCTTGAATGAAAGTGAATCAAATAACTATGGACAATGAGGCACGAAAATAATGCCAAGTTATTAGCAACCAATGATGTAAGAGAATCCGCTGTCAGTTCTACTGGCTTTTGAAATAAAAGTTATCGTACGTGTGGACTTTTAAACTTTTATGAATGATTGGCGTCGGAGTAATCGAGGATGGAGTAATAATTTGCTCAAAAATTAAATAGTTATATAAGTATACCTTTAAATTTTTCTAAATTGATTAAAAAACATCTGTTACTTTAGATTTAGCTATTTTCAAATTTCGTCTTATGATATAATAGCAAAATAAGACAAAAATTGTTTAGGTTTAGGGAAAAAAAATTTGCTATATAATAATTTGTCTGAATAAAATTTTTTAATTGTCAATTCTTCCGATGTTAAATACATTTATGCCTGATTCACTAACTAATAATAACTAATATCTATAATTTCTTAAAAAAACCACTATAACCAACCAATGTCAAGTATTTAAAACATGCTAAAACAAGTTACGGTAAGTTTGGTTTTAATAATCAGACATTCATAGTTTTTTTTTTTTTTTTTTATAGCGTCTCTCATTTCTTATTTGAAATTAGCAACCATTATAATTTAATTTAATGTTGTAAAAAGTAGATAATTATAAGTTTTCATCAGCAATAAAGTTGTCAGAATCACCATTCGGCTAAAAATTTGAAACTTTTATTTATTGAAATTTTCGAAAATTTCGCGATGTTCAGTCACGGTTGAAATTTCCGAAGTTGACTGTACTTGGTTTTGGTATTTACACCGTCGACTCCGACTCTACGACTGGTATATACTGTATATGGCAAACTAAATTTTATTGTAATTAGCCAATCATTGATGATGGATCCTTTCGCGAAAATAAATTAAACGTTCGAAATGTAACTAGAAAAATAAATAATTCTGCTATATAAATTTAAAGTCGCGATCAACAATTCTAAATTCTTTTTTACATGATAATATTTTTTTTTGGTCAATCGATTTTATTTGCAATGCATAATTCTCTTACTTAAAATAGACCGTAAAGTAGGTTATCAAATTGTTATTTTGCAACTTTTAGGTTATAAAAGATTTCATTTGTTCGTGCTCATAAAGAAATAAAGCATATGGTGATGGCAAGACGTGTATTTCGGAATAATTAAATCAAAATTCAAGATTCTCGATAGTTTATTTTCTCGTGGAAATGAAGTTGTAGTTTTTTTTTGGAAGACGCGACGTTAAAAAAATTTGCGAGCAATAAAGAACTCAAATTTAACCGAAAAAAGAAATTCCAATTTTCGGAGTTCATATTTAAGTAATATACTATCTGTGATTATTTTTTTCCGGATGATATTTTTCAAGTGATTCATTCCTCTTTACCACGATTCACCGAAATTTTTTTTTTTTTAAAAAAATCTTAATTTTTGAAAGTTTTTTATTCATGGAATTACAAAAAATTTTGTTGTCTAGTTAAGTTTTCGTAAAAATTAATTAAACAAGGTAAATACAAAATAAAATACAAGAAAGTACAAGAAAATAAAAACAAAAAAGTACAATAATTCAAAAAAATGATTTAAAACAATAATAAAAAAAAAAGAAAAAATAATATTAAATAATAAATCATGTATTATTCCATCATTTAAATTTCTGACTGTTGAGTTTGCCTATTAATTTATCAACCAAAGAATTCATGTCATGTCTCAATTGTTCAATTTCCTGAATTTCCTTATCAATAACTTCATCATTCTTTCCAATTGTACCTTGCGCGGAATGTTTCCCTTTGGACAATTCCTCTTCTATATCCGTTGATTTTGCTGATTTTAAAATTTTCTCGGCCTTTTTTTCCTTCTTCTTATCATTCTTATGTTTATCATCAAATTTCCAAATTGAAACTTCGTCAATACTTGATTCTTTGAAATTGTATCTTGTAAATGTGGACTTTTCTTCAAATTCTTTATAAATCTGACCTCGATCACCCTTTCGACTCTTGTACCATTCCTCAAAATTTTTGGCTTGGCCGATATAATAAATGTATTTTGGTTCCGGTTCCTGATGTTGAAAGTGAAGGTGATGTAATGCCTCATAATCTGCTATTTGGTTTGCTCTAAACCTTAATAAAGCTTGTCTGCCCTTGGTTGCTGCTTCACCATAAACACCGCTTAAAAAAGGGTAATTGGAGAGGAACATTAAATCAAATGAATCGTCACACCCGTGGTTTATGAATTTTTTTTTATTTAAGAAAAAAACTTACCCCATAATAGCAATTAAAATATTCTGTAAAATGGTTACAAGCATGATGCTAGCAATTAAAGTAAATGCCTCAACAGCCCACGAATCAAAATCATCTCTTTGAACAAAGTTACCATTTAACCAAAAATATGAAGCTTCTAACGCGGTTGGAAAGTAAGAATATGGATTGTCTTCGTAATCCGTACGATCAAAATCATTTACAAGTTGCACATTAAAAACATCATTAGTGTTTTGAGAAGTGGCAATACCACTTATTGTACTATCTCTTGCTTCAATATTTGGATCTTTTAGCAATATGTACCTACATATGAATGAAATTGAATATTGGTATTGTAATTAGAATCAAGTAAAATAAATAAATATATTATAATATTATTGAATTTATAAACCTACATTGTATGCGTAAATGCAATGACTATAGTTAATAAGAATAAAAGAAATGGATATATAGATATGCAAATATTCAAAACATAATAAATGTAGATAGCAATATCTATTAATTGGTAAAATAAATTAAATCGTTATAAATAAATAAATAAATAAAATATATATATAAAAAAAAAAAAAAATGCAATTTACTTGATATTAAACGGAGATATAAAATCTAAAAAAAAAAATTTATAATATATTTTTAAATCAAAAATTCAATATGTGCGAAAAAAAATAAAATAAAATAAAATTGATAACTTACTACTTCTATCCAAATTAATAAAATTGAGAAGGATATTCCTATAACTAATTGAGAGTCTGCAGCTTGAATATTTTCAAAGCCATCGGATAATTTAAATGAATTTATAAGCATTATTGACATTACTATTACTGGAATTAAAATTGAACATATATCAAAATAATTAAATGTATCGCTAAAAAATTTCCTCACTCCATAATATTGTAGCTGTATCATTTTGGCAATAGAAAAATAAATTGCATAATAATAGAATACAATAATAGATGCAATTATATAATTTATAAATTCTAAACTATCATCATTATGAACTAAATATGCCCAACTAATATACGCAAAACTAGATCCAAAAATAAGAAATCGAATAAAACGAAAGAAAAAAAAATTTCTTGCTTTTGGCCAACAAAAATTAATGACTGCTTCTGTCGCCGGGTTATCGAACATATCATCATTATTCTCGTATCGAATAACTCTTGAAAATGGACTCAACTTATCCTTTTCATTTCGGCTAATTTTATACCATCGTGGTAATAACAAAAACCAAATAATGTTCATAATATTTTTTCTAAGAGAATAATCAACTCTTTCTGATTTGATTGTATGTGTGGTAAATCCGGGAAGGGGTACGACTCGTAAAGCTAATGGTGGTTTTCCATTAGCATTATCAAAGTTTTCAAGCCATATGGACACTTTATTTTTAACGGATTTTATTGCTTTCCAATTTGAATTGTATGATTCTCTATCCGACTTCAATTTGTCTATAGGTTTAAACGCCTTGAATTCAGGATTATTATTACGTTTTATATTGTATTTTTTTGGAATAATTTCATGAGAATCTTGTGCCGAAAAATGATTTTGATCCGCAAAGCATTCTTTACGAAATAACTTTCTGGTATAATCATCTACGGATAATAATTATTAATCAATAATTGAAATTTTTTTTAAATTAAAAAAAAAAAAACTTTAAAAGACAAACCATAATCATATTTATATAACAAAGGAAGCGACTTGGAAACAGTACTCATCCAACCAGCATAATCTTTTGCATGTCTCGAATAATATTCCAAAAGATATGCGACCATAATTGTGTCCCTTAGTTCCCGTCCTAATATCGATTTTTAATTTATTAACCAAGAATTTATAATAAAATCAGAGATATTAAACAATTTACCTTTGCAATGATAAATCGCCAATTCCATATCATTTCTTGGCAGTATTTCTTCAATATCTTTTGAATCTTCTTCGTTATCAAAAGGCTCAAGATCGTCGGCCTGTATATATTTATCTTCTTTCCTTTGCCACAGTATATTCCTTGGAATGTGCTTGATTGTGAAATTTTCTACCTCCTCACTCTTTTCCTTTTTACTTTTCTTTTCTTTTTCAACAGACGTTTCGTATTCTTTACTTCCAAATAAAATAAATTTAATTAAATGATCACAGTCACCAAGGATTAAATTTTTCATAACATTATGTCGAACATCTAGTAATCTATATTGATCTGGCTTATGATTAATATATCTCCAAACTATATGATTAATGTACATAACCATATTCTCATACTTTTGGTTAAATTAACAGAAATGTTGTTGGTTAAAAGTTTTTATTTAATAAACAAAAAGTTTATATAATTTAAATCAACTTACTTTATGCTTTCTATCATAATTTACAAGAGACCTCGCACGCTTATTAAGGTGCTCTAATGATTTGCATGCATATCTTATGCCCATTATATTCTCATTTATATCATCCCACTTTACTTTTCTTGTTTTCAATGATTTTCCTTTAATCTCTTCCATATTTTTCATTTTTTCTTCAATGCCAAAATCTGCCACATCTTCATACTTATCTTCCTCATTTTTCTCATCATCATCTTCTTCTTCATACCAATAAACTTCCATGTCAAAATATTTATACCCAAATTGAATCTTTTTAATTCGTAATCTATTTTCTTTACATTCTTGTTTAACTGGAATACCATTCGTCCAAATAAATTCTAGGAAGGGATTTCCTTGATTGGGAAGATTCTCCTTCTCTTTTTCTTTTGGATCTGATATAATTTTATGCCAGATTTGAATGGTAGATCTTCCAACTATCAGCTGCAAAGCCTCTATTTCATCATTACAAAGATAAAAAGAATATTCGTCGTAATTGTCCATTACCCATGGTTCTGTTTCATTAATTAATGGTCTGAAATTATTTTCTTCATAGGAATCAAAAAAAAATATTGTGTGCCTTTCCTGATACAAATATTCTTTATGTATAGGTTCTTTTTCAATTTCTGCAATATATTCTACTAAATTTGCTTTATTAATTTCCTCCCTTGTTTCCTCCTTTAATTTATTTTCGATCATCTTGAGCATTGAGGTAATATCTCCTTTATTATCAACCCGCAAAAGATTTCCTGAAGTTCTGGCCAAGTGAGTATCAAAATTTTGTATTATAAGATCGTTTTCTAAACGAAATATTTCAATCTTATCGGTATTATACAAATCCCAGACAATCATATTTTGATTATTATTTTCATCGCTGCCAATCAAAAGTAGTTTCTCATCATTTTCGATAAATTCTAGAAAATATATTTTTTCAAGTTCTTCAAAATTTCTGGACGAGATCTCCAAGCCGTTCTCCATAAAGTATATTCTGATAAAATAAAATAAAAAAATAAATAAAAAAAAGTGCATCGAGGCAATTTCCTAAGCAAATTAAATAACACGACATGACATATGAAACTCACTCAACGGATTGTCCTCGAGTAAAACAAAGCTGCAATTTCTGTTTATCAATTGAAAAGGTATTTCTGTTGTACTTTTTTATGCAGTTATCATTACTTACGATTCTTTTCGCACTACTTTCTAATTTCATGTTCGCCAGATCATAAACTACGATAGATTTATTAGCAAGTTTTTTTTTTAGTTTATTGAAAAATCAAAAAAGGATGAAATTATTTACCTTCAAGAAATTGAGCGTTGTTTTTATAATGTTCGACCAAAAAATATTTATCATAAATGCACGATACAAGGCGGTCCATGCAATCAGGTAAATTTTGTTTTGTATGCCAATTCTTTAATTCATTCTTGATAATTTTCGGATAATTAAACCTTTCATTCAAATGAAAATTCTTATTTGACTTGTTATATACAAAGTTAAATATTCCGTCAAAGTTCAAAGTAATAAACCTTGTCAAAATATAATGCGGAGTATCAATTTTATTAGAAATCGACGTTGGATCAAAGTTTTCTATAAATCGACAAATTCCCGATAAATTATTCCAATAATACCCTTTTTCAAGTATAAATTTTTCCTCCATGCCATTCTTTGATATCTTTAATCTAAGACGATAGATCGCAATTCCCTTCCGAAATTCCTGAGTATCATGAGGGATATTAATCGTGTAGCTATTGCTTTTCTCATTATAAGTTGCCTCCTGCATTTTAATTTTCTTATAATTAAACATCTGACATTTGCTCCTTTTTTCTAAACATTTCATATCTTCATCAATGTCTATGTAAGATACTGCTACAAAAAGAAATTTTTCATCCATGTTTGATATATCCAGCGACCATCTGAAACGATTGTTATTATTGATTGTTCCAGATAATTCGTCGGTATTGGAAATGTAATCATTATTCTCATTGTCAAATCGTGGAGGCGTTTCATTTTTCCCGTAAATTTTATTAACAGTTAAATTGTTATTTATTTTAAAAAGCGCAATTCGCTCATCAATATTTTCACTTGCATTCTGTTGTGAGAGGTCTTTCTCTTTCTTTCGGTGACTTCCGCGGTAATCAGTATTTCTTAAAACCTTAATCCGAAGATTTTCTAAATTTGGATGGTTATATAATTAAATTAGGTACGAACAAAGCTTTAAGATCGTAAGAAATGATTGCAATTACCTGTGTCGAGCGTTGCAACAAATTTTCCATCATGACTAATCGAAATTTGATATTGTTCTTTCTTGCTTGTATAATCATAATTGGGTTGTAATGCGAGACGATCCCCTCTCGTCTGTTGTCCGGGTAAAAGGTAATCCTTCAAGACTTCTCTGAAACTCTTTGGTGTATTTTCAAATTGGCCGGATTCAGCTTGATCAAAAGAAAAGTTTTCGTTTGATAAAGTAGTCATGTAGAAAAAATTTTTTTTTATTTTTAATTGTTTTTTTGTAAATTTTTATTTATATATTTTATTTTATTTTTATTTTTTTTTAAAAAAAATAAGAATTTTTTGTTTTTTGTTTAAAAAACAAAAACAAACAAAAAAATTTAATTGAATTTATTTCATTAAAAACAAATTACCGATTAACTCAAAAAAAAAAAAAAAAAATTTCAAGTTTTTTTTATTTATCTTATTTGTGCGAACTATCCCTAACTTTATTGGGGATGCTAAATTTAGAAGTGAAGTACATCTAACATGACACAGATATCGTCATTTTTTATGGCCCAACGCAGGAAATGTACGTATTTGTACGTGGCGAAACATTGGATTGGAATGGACAAATCCCATTTCTTTCTTTTTTTCATTCATCTAAAACATTTGGCACTTCTAGAAAGATTGATTCATTCGATTTCGATTGATCATTTATTTATCTTGTTCGAAAATTTCATGAAAGTCATGAATGCGATGTGATGCATGATAAAAATAACATTCATGCCATATTGCCACATTGATATTTCTAAAAAAAAAAAAAAAAAGCCTTTATGGTAATAATTGTAGTAGTGAAAGAAAAAAAAAAAAATATTCGAAGCACCCCGAAGTTATTGAATTTGGACGGTCGGCTATTACCAAGTTGTCGGATATATGTGTTCTGAAAGGCCGAAATGTTTTATATATGTGGTTTGGTTTCATTACACAAACAATAAAACATCTCTCTAATAAAAAAAAACACAAACAATACAAAAATTTCGACCCTGCTTATCAATTAAATTTGTTTAAAAATGATTGATTGATTGAAATGCAAAGAAAACACTATCTGATCATACATACATAATCTACACGACACGAAAATTGTTCATATTTACGCAACAAATCATACATACATTGTATAAATCTTGTGGGTCCATAATAATGTTTGTATGGCGCAGCAATCAACAATGATTTTTTAAAAAGGGGCGATATATTGTATATTTTTTTTAAATTAAGGCTAAACATTTTATCCTAATAACAGGCAAGGTTAGACGTAAGGGCTTAATCACCATTTATGGATTTAATTGTTTCCAAAAAAAGTTTATATTTAAGACGATGGCTGATTTTTTTGTTTGACCAAAAAAAAAATTATCAATTTTTTTGATTTAGGCTAAATCGTGTCACCTCGCTTGTGTTCGAAAATGTCAATAAATAATCATTACAATATTAAAAAGAATGTAAAAGTAAGTAAACAAGTCCCATTTTTAACTTGTATTCAGAATCTCCTGAAATGGTTAGATTTTCAATTAAAACTTTTAAGGGGTTTATATTCCTCATTATAGAAATCATTTAATACATTGTGTATGTATTAATAATTTCCATTTTATGCTTCGCACTATTTCAATACTTTGGCTTAGAACCGTAATGGTTTCGATAAGAATCATTCACATTGACATACATAAAAAGTTATTGAATTTACAGAACAAAGATTTTCTGCATTGATATGTTAGTTAGTTGAAAAAAATTTATTTCCTTATTTTTTTAACACTTGTAAAATTGCCTTACAATTTAAATAAATAAAAAAATGATATCAGAGATATGAACTTCAGAGATGTTGTGAAACAATTCACTAGATGGCCCATTTTAATATAGTGATCCTTTAATCGCATTGGACACAATCACACCAATACAATTATCTGCTGGAAAAATCATCATTTAATGCCCGCCTAACTCGAATAAGCCAATATCACCAAATCGTTTTAAAAAGTTGGCAAAGACAAATTATCTCAAGCAAATGCTTTCTATAACAATATCTGAAACAGTCTTAATTGTTGAAATTTTGTGAATGGGGAAGTATTGGGTTAACAAAATAAACAATTATAAAAGGAGATAAATAAAACTTTAAAACATTTTCCAAATAAAAACTACAGATGGCCGATCGAATCTCGAACGAAATTGATAAAATAAAACAAAGGAACAACATAATAAAACCGATTTGTTATAGGCAAAGCAAACACTTATTTCCGCTCAAAGGATTAGATTAACATAAAAAAATTATTTGTTCAGCAACTATAAGCAGATCAGACAATCAGGCTTTACGAACCAAAAGGTTATAGGTTTAGCAAGAGATAATCATATGATCCGAAAGGTGATTTGATAGCCGATCACTTATTAATTGAAGATTCCAAAAATCAAAATGCGGATCCTGAATTTTTTTTTCTAAAAAAGGACAAAGTAATTTACCTTCCTCATTTGATATGTTTGACAAATGTTTCACCTTTTTGTTAAACCATTTGATTTCCATAAATTAATAACTTTCTCATGAATAGTAAAAATAGTATTAATTTATCCAAAAAGAAAACTTTTGCATTGTATTCTAAACAAGTTCATTTATTAACGGATCACTAAAATCCTTTGGTTAACTCCCGTGTAACGATTTAATTTCAGCCAAATTAGGTCCACAAGCATTTGTGTTTATATTATTTTCATACTAACAAGAATCTATTGATTAAAAAAAAAAATAGTGATATAAAATCTTTAATGAAATGATCTTAATACGATTTGATTATTTTTAATTATTCTAGATAAATTGTTAATTTCAATTTCCCGTGTTTTTGTAACAAAAATATTTTTCCAAAAATCGAAATAAACCATGTGATATCCACGTGATATTATTCGTCGTTAAACATTATTTTTTTTTTGAAAGCAGTACTTTTTTTTTATTTTGTGAATATTATTTTTTATAAAATATCTTCGTGACCACTTATCAAGAAAATTACAGTTGGCTTCAATTCCTTTACTAGTTAGTGTTTTAGTGTCATAGAATTGCATTTAATCTCATATTTACGCAAAATAAAGCTGTGTACTTGATTAATTAAATTATAATCGTCTCAGAAATAATCATAATAATTGAATTTATTGGGTGGGGGGGGGGGGGGTAAAATATCGGTCACACCGAAGGGGCGACACGATATTTTATCCACCATAACCAATAACTAGTTTATTGCATCATCTTGCTATAATTTATTAAATAATAGTTATTGCATCATTAATTTAATTGATGTAGTATGAACGCTTCTTGCTTATTTCAAAATGCAACATGATAAAAATAAAAAGTTTTCTTAATATCAATGTAAGTTCTTAAATTGTATTATTATTTTATAATAATTTCCTTAATAAACAAAATTTTCTTTAAAAAAAGGATAAAAATGTTAAATTTTTTCGCAAATTTTCGAAAGTAAAGAATACCGAAGTTGCTACTAGTAATTGTATAAGTCAATTGGAAAATTTTCGACTATCTTCTCAACATGAGGATAAGTAGAGAATATTTGTAATAAAAGAATTGGAGTAGCAATTATGTGCTTATATTGCATCAATGTAAAAGAACAATGGAGAAGAATATTCAGTAAACTCAATTCGTGCTGCTGTTGCAGCTATTAATAGATATTTGCAAAGACATTCAAAAATTGAAAAGATTGATGTTCTTTTATTAAAGTAATGAGTGGTAAAGTAAAATTTCTCACTGACTTAGGTCATGGAGAAGTAAAAGGTGCTGATGCATTTACTGATGAAGAGGTTCAACAAATATTATCGCATAAATATATGGATGGATCTACACCAATACATCTTTTAAGAAGGCTATTCTTTTTTAATGCTTGCTTATTAGAATTGCATGGTGCTGAACACCATTTATTAAATGCTTCTAGTTTTAAAAAGAGAAATAATGGTAGATATAATGTTATCATTTATAGATCAAAAACAAACCAACGAGGGTTTATATCCAATAACGGTAAATCAGATCATTGAATATTTCCAAATCAACAAGAAATTATGAAAGGTACTTTGTCATGAGACCAAACAATTGTGATATTAATTTTTATTTACAAGAAATTGATGAAGAATTTGGTTATTATTTAATAATAATTATTATTTAATATCTATTTAAACTAATCCATTATTAGCATTACATTCGGAATATGATTTAAAAAAAACATGTCGGATATAAAAGATTAAATTCTTTTATGAATCAGATTGCAAATTATCTGGAGTTAATATAAAAGAAGCAAAATATCAAATCATTCTAGAAGAAAGATGCTGATACAAGAATTACAACAATTAGGTATTAGTAAGGAAGATATTGCATTATAATCATGACATAAATCACTTGAAGGGATTAATGCAAATATATTACATCCTAAACAACAACATCATATGTTGTATTAAAAATAGATTTTCTTAATTATGTATAATTTTATATCACAATTGCAAAATTGAAGTCTAAATATATAATTTTCATGATAAAAAAAACTTTACTGGTCAATTATGCAATGTGATAGGTGTATTTAAATACATCACTTCAGACATGAAAGTTATATAATATTTAATAAAAAAATATACAAAAAATCAAAAAATAAACTTACAAAAAAATAAAATAATAAATAAAATTAATACAATCTTATATTTATCTTTTCATTTAATTTTCAATGAATTTTCAATAATTTTACGATCATGATATGAGATTATTTAACTTAAGCATTACATAAAGTATATAAAATTGATGTAATCATGTAAATCATATAAATGCATAGTAATAAATCACAGAATTCTATAAAGTATTTAATTATATTAATTGATTAAATTATTTTATAAATTAACATAATCGTAATATAAATGAACTGTACTTATAAAATTTTTTATTAAATATTATTATAGGATATTGCTAAATTTTCTTATAATATTAATTCAATAATATTATAAATTTTGTAAATTAATTTATAATCTAAAGGTAAATAATTAGTAATTTAAATTCAATCTTTAAAAAAAATAACCTTTTTTTTAATATTAATAGAATCATTTAAAATAATAATTAGCAATTTAAATTAAATGTTTTAAAAAAAAACCTTTTATTTTAATATTAATAGAAACATTTAAAAATAAATTTAATGAAATTAATATTATTAGATTTTAAATTATCAAAATAAAAAAATAATAATAATATATAATTGCATATAATATTTTAGCAAATTTATTTATTTCTGATTTTAAAAAAGTAAATAAATATAAAACAAAATTAAAAAAATTTTTTGTAAGATAATGAAATTATAAAAAACATTCGTAATTAAAATCTATATTACTATTAATCTAATTATAATTCAATTTTATATTTATCTATTTTCAAAACTACTAAATATCTTTACTTAGGAATCTAAAATTTATTTTTTTAACCAAAATTCTCAAATTATAATTGAATAGATAAAAAAAATTAAAAATATTTTGTTGATTAAATTATAAAAATATTAATTTTATAGAATATAAAGTGAAATTAAAAAAATATACTGAAAAATTTTTTTTTTTTTGAAATTTACTAAATTTGCATTTACTAATCTTACAATAATATATTATTTCTTTTAATTAATTTGTTCTAAATATTTATTAGATAGTGAAATTATTAATAATACTGTTTGAAACCTATTTTAGCGTGTTAATTAAAAATTTATAAACTTTTTCAAATCCTAAAATATATTTTTTAAATTTGAAACTTTATTAAATTTAATTGAATTTAGGAATACCTATTAGAAATTTAAGTAGTTTAGGTAAAGATATTTATTATAAACAAATAGTTTAATCTCAAATATCTCAAAATTCTAATTTTTTAAAAATAGTTTAGGCAGGCATCTTTAGAAGTTATTATTTATTTATTTTATTTTTTAGTTTATTTCTTTTTTTCAAACTAATTTATTAATTAAATAATATTTTTTTTATAATTTAATTGTATTAGTATTTATATTATTTTTTAGAATTATCTATTTTTATTATTTGAAATAAGTTAAATAAATACTGATCAATCAGGTATCTTTCCAATTGGTTACTTTTTTGATTAGCAATCAATACAATCAATAGATAATAATTAGTAAATATTATAATTAGGTATAAATCAATTAATACCTGATTTATAATTATTAGATAAAATTATATAAATCAGTTTTCAATCTGATTTTAAACTTATTTTTAAAAATTTAATACTATATATTCAATAGTAAAAAATTAGGTTTAATTTAACAATTAGTTTAATATCTAATTAGTGATTATTATTCAACTGATTAAATTCTATATAAATAAATTTACTAATTATTTCTAATTTATAAAATTACTAAATTTTATCAATTATTTTCAAATTTATAAATTTATTAAAGTTTATTGTTTAATTTAAAATTTATTTATAAAATATAATTAAATTATTATTCCAGATGATATATATATTAATAAATATGATTGACATATATATTTTTTAGTTTTTCATATAATAACTATAAATTTATTTGATATAAATCAACTATCTTTAATAATTATAAAGAATTCTTTTTCAATATTAGATTTATAATAAAATCTTATTTGCTAATCAGAAGCTAATAAATGCTATTTTATAAATGCAAAATGATATTATAATATTTATTGGAAAATCAAGTGATTATTACAAAATAGTATTGTACTTTATCAGAAAATATATCTGTTGTCTTGTTGATTTATATAAATTTTGTTAATATATATAAATTCTACATATATTAGAATTCAATTATTACTTCAAAGATTAAGATTTAATCTAAATACTGTTATATTAATTTATATATATTAAAATGATAGTGAAATCTTCTGTTGATGTTAATATTTTAGAAATTGTATTTGCTATTATTACAAATTTATAATTGTATATATTATTATAATATTAAACTAATAATTTATTTATATATATTTAATTTTTAGAATTATACAATAAATAGTTAAAGTTTATACTTAACTTTAAATTCTGATTTCATATTTTTCAATATAAAATTCAAAATCAGCATTCTAAATTACTTTTTAAAAATAAATAATATTGTATAATAATTAAATTAAATATAATATTTAATGCTTAGAGTTATATAATAAATAAATTAGAATTATGCTTAACTTTTATTTTATAATCTAATTAATTTATATAAATATAGATTAAAAATAGATAAAAAAATTGCAATAATTTATATGTTTGCAATAAATTAATCAAACAAATATAAACTAAATTATTACATAAACTTTTTTTATATATAATTATATTTCTTTAATTTTAATTTTTCTTTTTAAAAAAAATTAATTTCTATTTTTAAAACAATACTTTTGATACTTTTGCAGTCTTAATATTTACATTTATTTTTCTTTATTACTACATAGTAGTTTTAATAATACTATTTTTAAAAAGTAAATTTTTTATTTTATTATTGTAATACCATTTTTTAAAAAATAATACATTTATATTTTTTTTAACTGCTTGTTTTTGATTTTTATTTTTATTATTCATCATTCTTTTTAAAAATACAGTTTTTTACTTTTATCACATTTTTTATTTTACTTTTAATTTTATTTTGTTTTTATAATTTCTTATATTCATTATAAATTAATTTTATTTTAGTTTTTTTTTAAAAATTTCTTTTAATAAATTATTATTCATTAAAGTTTTTTTTATCTATTATTTTATCTTTTATATAACAATTTTTTTATTTATTTTATTTTTTACATAATACTAAAATGTATTTTTTTATGCAATTTTTATAAAATTCAAAAACACTTTTATTTATAATAAAACTTACTTAATTTTTATTTATTTATTATGTTTAAATATTTGTTAGAAAGAGAATAAATTTTAAATAATATAGTATATTAATATTTTAAAATTTATAATTGATTTATTAAATAATATTTAACATTTTTTTTAAGATATTTATTATTAAAATCTGATTGGATATGATATTTAGTATTACTTTATAATAAATAAATTGTTAAAATTTAGTAAAATGTTAATTTTTTCATTATAATGAATTATGACTTCCAAAAATAAAGATTTATTATAGTAAGATTCAACTATATATTCCTCTTTAATTAATATCTGACCATCCTATTGATCCTTATAGATTTTAAATTTTTAAATTAAGATTATATCAAAACTAATACAGTGGTGCTTAAATGTATTGCATCACCCGAATACAAAATTTTAAATAGCATTATCTTATGATTAAGAAAGCGCAGCGATATCAAAATTATTTATTAGACTCATCATAACGAGTCTATTCAATGGTATAAAAATTGTTATATAGTAATGCGATAAA
>CAMKVN010001090.1:0-20901 GCA_946474995.1 Funneliformis geosporum | reverse complement strand
TTTTGCATATTTTGCATTTTTAGTAATTTTAAAATGCATAATTTTTAATTTTGCATCGCACGAACCCGTGGGCTCTACTTTATTTACAAATTTTCATCTGTCACACCGGACACGTGAGCGGAAATTAAAATAAAAGGCGTCGGAATTTGCTGTTTATCGCGTAAAATAGGAACTTTCGCGTCACTTTAATATAACTTCATGACACGCAAAAGAAAAGAAGTACTCAAGGATTCTGAAGAAGAGAATATTTCTGATTCTGAAGAGTCTACTCCAAGATTATCGACTAATGCCGCAATAAAGTTAGTTTTCGCGTTATTGTTACAATTTTATTATATTAGTTTATCTAATAAATTGAACCTTTCAGACATCAAATAGGGTCTATTGTCCGTGTAAACCTCAAAAATTTTGTAACATATGATTCAGTAGAATTTTATCCCGGACCTAATCTTAATATGATTATTGGTCCCAACGGCACTGGTAAAAGTACGATTGTTTGTGCAATTGCTCTTGGATTAGGCTGGAATACTCCGGTATAATATTTTATTTAATACGAAATCATTTAAATCAAGAAAAATTCTTATTTAATGCTTTATTACAAATATTTATCAAAGCTGCTTGGACGTGCAAGAGAAATTTCAGAGTTCGTTAAACATGGTCAAGAACGTGCTTCGATAGAAATCGAATTGAAAAATAAGAGAACAAACGTAGTTATTATGCGTATCATTAAAAAAGCTAATAATACTTCTCAATGGAAGTTGAATGGTAATATTGATTCTTAAGTCTTTAATTTGATGTTAAAATTCGACAAATGTATTAATTCATCTATCTATTAATGTTAGGAGAAAACGTTTCTCTTAAAGAGATTAACAACAAGGTGAACTCACTTAATATTCAGGTGGATAATTTATGGTAGGTCTATATTTTTCAATTTAAATTCTCTATATATGATGAATAAATTTTTAATAGCATTTGATTCCAAGTTGGCAAATTATATACATATAACAGATAATATTTATATTAATGCAGTCAATTCTTACCTCAAGACAAAGTAAGTGAATTCGCTCAGGTAAATATCGTAAATATCGCATAATTCTTGATTTTAAAAATTTTTGATCCTTTAGGAATTATAATTATATTCATTTAGTTGTCACCTCCTGAATTACTTGTACAAACTCAAAAAGCGGTTGGTGAAAAAGAGATGTCGGAATGGCATGAAAAATTAATAAAGTTGAGAGAAGAAGAGAAATCATTATCGACGGTAAATATTAAACTTTATTCCATTATAATTTTTTTCAACATACTTATTTGAATCATTATTTATTTAGTCTGCTAATGATGAAGAACAACAAGTTTCGAACCTTGAAAAAAGAAATGATATCCTAGAAAGAGATGTTATGCGTTTCAGAGAAAGAGAGGCCATTCTGAGACGAGTGAATATGATAAATATATTTCGTTTTAATTATTGCGAGCTTAATAAGCAAATTAATTTATTTTATATATCCTTAGATTGAACTTTATGAATTGAAGATTCCTTTTGAACGTTATTATGTTGCTAAAAGTAAATATGATAAAGCAAAGCAACAACGCGCTGAGTCTCACCTTACTTATCAGAACCTCCTGAAAGAAAATAAACCCATGAGTGAAAAAAAAAGGTAGGGTTCGGTATTTGAGGTTATTTATATTTGCAGGTTTATTAATATCATTTAATGTATTTCAAATTAGTCAACTTGAGGAAATTACAAAGGACACCTTTAATGAAAAGAAATTATGCTCAGAATCATTTTTCCGGAAAAAGAGACAAATGGAAGATACTTCGAATAAATTGGATAAATTGGTTTATATACTTATATCTTTAAAACTACTCGGTTTAATTTCTTTCACAATCATTTTCTAATGCGTGTTTTCTCTAACAGGGTAATGACTGTGATGATGTTCGTAGAAATTTAAATAGTATGAAAAAGAAAGAAAAGCAGAGAGAAAATAATATTGCACAACTTCGAACAGAAATTACAAGGTTGGAGGAAATGACTTCTGTTCAGCCTAAAGAAATTGATACTTCCGCAATAAGAGACCAACTTGTACGTGAATAATCTCAAAATTTTCGGACTTTTGTTTGACTCCTAAATTTATATCACTTTTCATTATATAGGAAGAACTTTCTATTCGAATGCGAAAAGTTCAACTCGACGGTAATGAAATTAATGTTAAACAAGAGGAATTGGCAGACGAAGAAAGACAAATTCAGAGCCAAATTACTTATATAAATCAACAGTAATTGTTTGGAATTTTATTACCCTGGTTTTCTCAATTCCTTATTCCGAAAAATCATTTATCTATTTATTCATAGACGTCGAGAACTTGAAGATAAAAAGAAACGTCGACTCGAGAGCCTTCGATATGAACATCATACACTTGAAGCTGTTCAATGGTTGCATCAAAATAATGATAAATTGGTTGCTCGTGTTTTTGATCCTATTTGTGTGGAAATTAATGTTAAAGATGTTCGATATGCAGATGCTGTAGAAACCGCAATCGGACAAAATTATAGGGTAAAGTATCTAAATAAAAGTATACAAATATTTTATAATTTGATAATAATTAAATTTTTATTATGAAATTTTTATCATAAGACCTTCGTTTGTGAATCCGATGATGATTATCACACAATTACAAAAGAACTTTGTGATGTGCGTAAGTTAAAGATTAATGTTGTATGCTTTTCTCATAAAACTATGAATGATTTTCCTCCTCCTATGCATCATGATGAGGTAAATATTTTGTTATCAACTACTAGCAAATATTAAAGATATTATGTACTAATTGTTTATTTAATTAGCTAAGAAGATTTGGATTTGACTGTTATCTATTGGATCAAATTGAAGCTCCAATAACGTTACTTACCGCGCTTTGTAATTTGTCAAATTTGAATAGAATTGTAAGTATTATTAAATTCTTTCAACTCTTGTTTAGATAATAAATCATTGTACATTATTTTCTCGTATTTTCAGCCAGTGGCATTACAAGATGGAAATATCAATCATAGAGAAATTGAGAGGTCTCGTTTGTTTTTTAGATATTTTGTTGGAGATACATCATATTCATTGATGTGGTCAAAGTATGGAGAAAGACTATCACAATCTTTTACAACTAGAATTAGAACTGCTACGATACTTAAAGATTCAAGTAAATATTATGATTTTAATGTTTAATCTCGAATTTTCGTTTTTGAACAAAATATGAAAACGAATTTTTTACTTTATTTTCAACAATAGTTAATATTGAGCAAAAGCGTGTGCTTGAACAACAATTTCAAGAGTTTCAAGCGTCTTTAACCAGGATTAATAATTCTCATAATGAATTTATTAGAGAGGAAGAAAAATTAAGAGAGACATATGAAAAGTTGCGTGAAGAAAAGGTATATATTTGTAGTTTCAATGAAGTATATTTATCTTCTGCAGTTTTAACGGTTTCAATTATCTTAGAATGTTCTCAATGAACAAAAACGACAACTTCAACAAGTAATGAGAGATTATCAACGAAATAAAATCATACTCGGTTAGTTAAATTTTCTCAATAAATTTCATTTTATTTATTTTATTTCGAAATCATATTTATTTTTACTTGTAATTTATATTAGATTCTAAAAAGGATCATTTGCAACGCATTCTTGACACACCTGATTCAATAAAAGAGGAGGAAGATGAACTAAGAGAAAAAATATGTGAAATTGCTAAAAAACGAGCTAGAGCTGTCGGACATTTTCAGGTTAGATTTAATGTTTTTCATGTAAGGATTTCTTAAACATGGGATCTAAATTTTTGTTTGATTTATTAATTTCAGAATTTGTTAGAAGAAAGTATGGAATTCTTTAGTAAACGCAATGAAGCCACCTTGAAATATATTCAAGCTTCATCAGATCTTATTGCTCTGGAGGCTCAAACGCAGCAAATTGATGACGCTTTGAAACGAGCACATGTTGACTTTAAAGAAGGTAATATTAATCACAATATTATTGTAACTTTAATAATTAGAACATAGATTTTAAAGCTTTCTTTATTGAAAGTTGACAGAAAGTTTAATCAAGCTAAAGCCGAAGCAAAAAGGTTGTGGGATGAATGCAATTCGAACAATATTCAGAATGAAACAATGCATGAAATTAACGAGGTATATATGTTGTTTATAACAAATCTCTGCACATAATTTTTTCGTAATATTATATATACATATATTTTGAATTTTAGCTTTGTCAAAACATGACATTGGAAGAGCTCGAAGATGCTGTTACTTCCGAACGAGCCAAGGCCGAAATGCATTATGCCGTAGATCCTCGTGTAATAGATCTATACAATAAGAGGAAAGCTGATGTGAGTTGCTTACGATTTTAGTCATACAATATAATATAAGCATAATAATATTAATGTTCGACAAATTGTTTTTGTAGATCGAATCTTTAAAATCAAAATTAGCTGTCAAAACTAATCGTTTATCTAGACTGAAGAATGAAATGACAGTAATAAAGGTATTTTTTTTTTTTTAATAATCTCTATGTAAGCTTATATACTAAATTTATAATTTGAGAAATTTTAGGAAAATTGGGAACCTAAACTGATTGAATTAATCGAAAAAATAAGCAGTACATTTTCGGATGCTTTTGATCGTAAGATATTATTTTGTTGATGTGATGAATTGTAAATCTTTTTTTTTACAAAGTTAACTCTTCTATTATATCGCTAGGTATAGGATGTGCTGGTGAAGTTCGTATCAGCACCCATGAAGATTATGAGAAGTGGGGTATCGATATTTTGGTGAAATTCAGGTTAGTATTGATTTGATTATTGTTTAATGAACTATTCATTAAGTGTTATTTTTTTTAACAGGGATAATGAAAAATTACAAATATTGACTGCTCAGAGGCAATCTGGCGGAGTAAGTTGTTGGCAACATTTTTTTTTTTTTAAAAAAAAAAAGATTGTTATTTCCACATAAGTAGCGCTAAACTTTATTTATTTCGATAGGAACGATCTGTATCTACAATTATGTACTTAATGGCGCTTCAAGAACTTGCCAAAGCTCCATTCAGAGTTGTTGATGAAATTAATCAAGGAATGGATCCACGAAATGAAAGATTGGTTCATAGTCAAATGATTCAGACCGCGTGCCGTCCTAACACATCCCAGTATGAATATTTTTTTATTATTGTCGGTTAACATCATAATTTATTATTAATTGGTTGTATCTCATAGATATTTCTTAATTACTCCAAAACTATTACCGAACCTGGAATATCACAAGCGAATGAAGATATTGTGTATTTATAACGGAGAGTGGCAGCCAGAAAAGATGGACTGGCGTAAATATATAAAAAATCGCAAAAATTAATTATTTCATGAAGAATGTAACAGTCAATAATGTTTTTATTTTGTTATTTTTTTTTTTTTTTTTTTTTTTTTTTTTTTTTGAGAAGCTGAATTTACTAACTGCGTTGCATAAAAATATTTAATTTTTTTTGACCGTTTATAACAGTGATATCTTAATACAATACACGATCTAGTGATAATCCTGATTTGTTGCCCAAAATTTCATACCATTTGTTATTACATTCATTATGCTCCTTCTTGAATTTTCTAGGCCATTCTATCTAATTTATTTCATGGAGAAAATAAGTAGCGACTTCTAAGATGGAAATCTTCTCTATATATCGTAACAAATTTTTATAAATTAATGATACATAAGTAAAAAATTGTTAGGAAATAAAGCGAAATGGTATCCGACCAAGCCAGATTAATGCATAACAAAGATATCAATCAGAACTTATAAAACTAACAATAATTAATAATCAATAAATCATACCCAAAAGGATTTTTTACGCATTTAAAGCAAACGTTTAATGATTTATGTTGTTCTAACCTACAAGTTGGTAGACTTCAAATCTACCTAATTAAAATCCTAATGATACCAATATTTCGCAACTAAAAATGAAATCTTATTTGTCAATAGCGTTGTTAGTAAAATCCTAATGATTATCATAACTTTTCTATTACAGTTTTGGATAATGGTTAAATTATTATTATGAAGTTTGGTATAATATTTGACCAAAATCTATCCTTTTAGAATTTGTCAAATTTAAAAAAGGAAAATATTCTTTTGATTCATCAACAGTAAAACAATTTGGTGAAGATATTATGAGTTTTTGGGAATCATGTTCAGGATATTCTCCAGAATTATCATGTTTTGCATTACATATTTATGGAATTTATATAAATGCTGCTTCTATAAGTAACGCGATATGCTGTTTTATTTTAATACCATAATGTGGATGAAGAATAAAAGAAAGTAGCAAAAGTAGCTGTTTCCATTGAGCCCATCTTTTTTCAAGTCTTTCTACCATTTGTATACTAAATATAAGATCAAGTAATTCATGAAAAATCTTCATAGTATATGCAAAAACATGAAGAACTTTATAAAGTCTTGCTATATCCTTTTGAAGCTTATTGAGACAAAGTGAAGTAATAAATTTTGTAATTCAAATAAAGTAGACCAAAATATTTGATCATTAATTATTTGAATAATATCAGCTGGTATTATTTTTTTATTTGTTGAAAAAGTTGTATATAGACATCTAGATTTAGTATGTTGAGGAGAAAATTTAGAATTAATGACTAAAATAATATTAAATAATATATATTAAATATTTATTTATTTTAAATTAATTTCATTAATTATTTATAAATTTTTTTAAAAAAAATCCAAATATCTTTAATACAGCTTCAGTTTTTAAAGTACTATGAAAACAAAAATAATAGCAAGAAGACGTGAAAAAAGCTAACAATTCGAATGACCTTTATGGAAATATTTTATATATAGTTGATTATTTAAAAATATCATCAAATACTAAATTCATCTGATATGTCATATATGGTAAAAATATTTTGTCTTTATATTTAATATGCATATAACGCTTATATATAAAAATATTATTAATAAAAATAAAAATTATATTTAATTAGAAATAATAATTTTAATTATATTAAATGATTAATACCTAGCAGTAGCATATTCTCAAGCTGAATCTGACACAAAACAATTAATCTTTATATTATATTTATCTGCTTGTTTAAACTACATCTTATATTTTAGATCAATTAGAATTATTCTCATGTTATTGTTTTTCCTTCTGATGTAATAAATATAACATCAAATAAATGCTCAGATCAGATATTAACTCACCATTAAATGCTGCAGTAACTTTATGTAAGTCTTTTTATGCAATATTAATTTTTTTTAACTAAATCTTCTGATATATTTGTTAAAATTGATTCAGAAAGTTTTTTTGCTGTTGGTAATTTGATTGCTAATATATAAAATTTAAAAATTTTATAAGTTTTTGGATTTTTAGCAAAAGAAAAAAGTAATCCATTTGATATAATCATATTAAAAAAAAGATCACAAAAATGTGAAGAATCTTGAGTTGATAATGAACGTGATTTGTAATTTGTAATAGAAACTTGTAAAGTTGCTTAGATTATTGTAATTTTTGTATATTTAACTTCATTTTCATAAATAGTTTTAATTTTAAATAAATAAATTAATATTATATATCAATTAAAATTATATTATAAAAATTATAAAAAATAATACACCTTTTTTTTACTTATATTTTCTTTGCTATTATCATTATTATCATAACTTAATGTAAGAATTTCTGTATATTCACTTTTATTATATTTTTTTTTTAAATTTTTCACAATTTACTAAGTGGTTATAACAAAACTTTACTTTATTAGTGACACAACACTCCTTCTTAGTTATTGCAATATTTCATGTGTATTTTTCAATACAACAAAAATATATAGCATATTTATTAGTTTTATTATTTGGATTTGATATTAACTCAAAATATGGATGAAAAGAATGTGATTAATTGCCTATTTTTTATGAAAAAATTAAAGTATAGCATTAAATTTAATTTGTGCTATACAGTGAACTTTTGATATAACGAATTCTAGAATCTGGATATCAACTTCGTTATAAGTTTATAATGAATTTTTTAAAGAATTTAATTGGCTAGTTCACTATAGTAAGTTAATTTTAATATATTTGATTTAAAAATTCACTATATCAAGGGTTCGCTATATCAAGGTTTAACTGTATACATATTTATTTGAATATTCATACATAAAAATTTTTACTTAAACTAGGATAGAGATATAATTTAACAATTAATCACTTCTATATTTGAAAGTGATCTAAGTTAAAAGAGGAATAAAGAAAAAAAATAATGTATTCCAAAATAATCTAATATAAATAAAAAAAATTAAAATAATTAAATAGAAATTAATAAATCTTAAAAAAAAATCACATATATTCAAAAAATCTCTAAAGAATCATAATTTTATTGCAAAATTCTTAGAGAAATGCACAAATCTCTAGAGAATCACATTTTATTATAAACTCTTAGAAAATTGCATAAATATCTAAAAAATCACAATTTTATTGCAAATTCTTAAAAAATTATTTAACAAATATCTAAAGAATCCTAAATTTTTTGTAAAACTCTTAAAAATATTTGCAATTAATTTTACAATTCTCTAAGAGTTTTGCAAAAATTGCAATTCTATAAAAATTTCACTAAACTTTTATTAAAGCAAATGACTAAATAACAAATGATTTAAATGATCATTAAATGATCTTAGTTATTTATTATTTGTTATTTAAATTATTTGTGAAATGACAAATGCTAAATGATTTAGGATTATAACAAAGGATTAATCAAATCCTTTAAATAGTTAAATGATTATGTTATTACTGAACATTGGTTTAGCTCGTTAGCATAGATTTTTCATTTTCAAAAATAACAAATCTGGCAGAAGAACAACATTCTAAATAATAATTTCTTCAAAGTTAAATAATTTCAACAATATTTTTTTTGAAGTAAACAATTCTAACAAAGTTTTTTTTAAAGAAAAATGATTATAATAATATTTCTTTAAAGAATAACATTTCCAGAGTTTTTTTTTAAATAAATATTTCTAGAAGTTATTTTTAAATAATAACACTTCCAGATCATTAAATTTAGATAAAAATACTTCTGTAGTATTATTAAAATACTTTTAGAGTGAATTTTAAATAATAATATTTTCAGAATATTTTATTTAAATAAAAATACTTCTGAAATGTTAATTTTAAAAAAATAAGTTTCTAAAATGTTTTATTTAAATAAAACATTTTTAAAAAAATTTCCAGAATATTTTATTTAAAGAAACACTTCTAGAATATTTATTTTTAAAAAAATGACATTTTCAGAATATTTTATTTATAAGAAACCCTTTCACAATATTTATTTTAAAAATAAATAATATTTTAGAATGTTTTATTTAAATAAAAATGCTTTCAGAATGTTATATTAAATAAAAATACTTCTGGAGTATGAATTTTAAAATAACAATACTTCAAAAGCATTTTTTTGAAGAAATAGCCTCCATGGCTTTTTTATTGAATGGAATTATTTCTGAAGGCATATTCTTGAAAGAAATTATTTCTAAAGGTATTTTTTTGAAGAGAATTATTTTTAGAAGCATTTTCTTAAAGGAAATCATTTCTGATGACATTTTTATTGAAGGAATTTCTTTTGTAGCATTTTCTTTAAAAGGAATTACTTCTTTGATAGAAATTATTTTCAGAGGTATTTTTATTAAAGGAATTACTTCTGTGACTTTTCTTTAAAAGGAATAGTATCTATGATTTTTCCTTGAATAGAATAAATTTTGTAGTTTTTTCTTTAAAATAGAATCATTGCTAAAGGCGTTTTCTTACAGAAAATTATTATTAAAAGTATTTTTCTTGAAAAAATTGTTTCTGTGACTTTTTTAAAAGAAAATTATCTTTGTAGTTTCTTCTTTAAAAAGAAAAAAACTTCTGTAACTTTTTTTTAAAGGAAATCTCAATTTTTTTAAGTGAATTTATAATATTAAGATTAATGAGATTATTAATATAAGCCTCATTAACATTTTTTTAGATTTTATTTTTTAAAAAATAAAAGACTTTTAATTGAAGTATTGAATTTAATATTATTAAAATATTTTTTTAAAAAAATAAAGTATTTTAACATATAAATTAGGAATGTTAAACGGTCTCAAATTACTGTAAACAAATATTGAAATTACGAGTTATAGAAAAGTCTAATCGCTTATCTTTAATAAGTAACCCTTGATAAATAATTGTAATAATAAATTTTATGAATAACTTATAAAAGAAATATGAACTTTGAAATCGATAATTAACATGGGATCGCCAAGGTGAGACCGATCCTTAAGACTGGTCCTAAGTTTCAAAAATTAAGATTCTGGGTTCCCGCATAAGTTTAATATATATTTTTAATAAATATTCAATTATCAAATTATTATTAGAAAGTAAAATATAATGCCAGTAAAATAAAAATCTTCTTTAAAACTGACAAATTTATTGGGATTTTTAGGACCGTTTAGGACTATTTAACATCCCTAATATAAATTATATCACAAAGTAATCAAATAGATTTATTTTCTGATAATGAGCAAAAATCATATTTAATTGATAAAAAAGAACTTCATAAATATATCAATATTTTATATTAGATTCTTTAGTTAATGTTAGTCATTAGAAATGCAATTATTACAAGTAATACTTAAATATCACAATATAATTCGTTATATCAAGAGTTTACTGTATATATAACCTTCAGAATTGCTAAAAATATCTTTTGAAAACTGTGTGATTAGCAAGATTATTTTTGTTAAAACAATATAACAGAAGCTTTGGAATATATCATTATAGTTTTTTTATCATTATATAAAAGATTATCAAGATTTTAGCAACTGATTATATTTCTTTAAATAGCATAGTTAAAAATCTTTATAATTAGCTAATTATGTAATATAAATTTTAATTGAAATGATTAATACTTATATTGAATGCATATTATAAAAAGCTGATAATTATGATTTAAAAGTTTATATAATACTATGTTATAATACAATTTTAAATTTATATATTATATTCTTTATCTTTTATTTTACTTAGATTCACCTTTATATTTTCGGATCCACTTTCTATTAAGATTTTAAATAAGACTAAATGTCTTATAATAAAGATTCATATGCTGTAAAAAAAGTAAAAAAATAAAGGAATTTTTTAAAAATTATACACAAATACTAGCCAAAGTACAAACAAGTCCTAAAATATCTTTACTAACTATTGAACTTCAAATTGACCATAAATTATATAAGAAGCATTATAATAATTTGAAATATTATAATCATATTTTAAAAGGATCCAAGAAGTATAATAGTAAGAATACTACTTAACATAAAAAAATATATTCAAGTAAAAATGATATGTATATCTCAAAAAATATCATAGCAATTAGTAAATAATGTAATGACTATATAACAATTAGAATTACAAATGTAGAAAATTAAAAAAGAATTAATTTCTTTTAGAAAAATATAAAAAAAATGGTAATATAGAGTTGAAATTATATTTGATTAATTATTATTACTAACTACTATATTAAGCGTAACATCTATTAATCATATTTCATATATGGCAATTCTTTTACTTAACATAAATGATACTCTTCCAATTCTATTGTTTATATCAAATTTATCTACTATTTATAATCCAAATAATGTTAATGTCAAGTTGCTTAAACAAGTATTTGATTCATAATATATAGTTAATTTTACAATCAGTTACAATGCATAAAAATTCACTTAGTATTCAATAACTAATATTATGATATTAAATGAATCAGATATTATAGAAACTCTAGTCATATATTATTATATTGCAGATTTATTAGGAAAACATGTTTAAAATTTAATATAACTAAATTAGTTAACTTTATACTAATAGATTTAAAAATATGAACAATTATTTAAAAGTATTGATTAAACTATTTAAGTAAAATATATAATTTTATTACAAATAATTTATAATAATTATTAAATCATTTATTTATATTAAAAAGATTACCTAAAGCAAAATTATATTTAACAAATTATATTATAACTGTTTCTGCTGGTTTTTTAGATCAATTATATAATCGAAGAGCAATAGTATAAAAACTCAAATATGATAATTTTTGTCTAATTCTAATAGAAATATTAAACTTAGTTCTATTTATTGACCTATTACATATTTTTCTCAATATTTATGAAAGTTGCTTTTTGATTTTTTACATATTTTTTAATGAATTATATAAAGAAATATTTAAAAAAATAAAATTTAACTGCAAAACCAAAACTTTAATGCATAAACATTCTATTTTATCTTACACAAACAGGATAGGATATTATAAAACCTTATATTTTTTTTTAATTTGAATAATCAAAGATTTTGGATATTGATATTTATAAATTTGCTGAATAATTTAATTCTTACTATATAGAAATATATGCTATATTATTTCAGGAAATAATTTGATTAATATATTGAAACAGTATTTTGCCTATAAACAGTAATGAGAAGATTTGAATGAAAAAATTATGATAAAGTGATACTTGCTTTGATATCTGATATTCAATACTAGATTTCTATTTAATGTCCTATTATCAATACTCTTAAATCTCAATTGCGAACTTTTGATGAATATCTAGTTAAGAATTTCCATAGCCTAATTCAAAAACATATATCTGAAAAAGTAACAACTGGTGAATAGTTGAGATGTAATACAAGTTTCATTGATTATCATCAAAATGATAATAATTTTGCATAATCAAAAAAAACTGGATTTGATAGTAAAACAGTCAGCAATATTTCTCTTACATTTTTTGAAAATATTTGAAATAATCAGGAAAAAACAGAAAAAAAAGTTGAAGGTACAAGAATCAAGAAAGTATATTATTACTTTCTACTACTTACTAAAAAAATTTCTATCAGAGCATTACAAACAGGTTATTATTCCTCTTATCCACTATGATAGAACCAGTTTTATGATTATAAAACCTGTAATAATAATATTTTGAATAATAATAGGCATATGCTTAATTGTGAACATGTATATCATCAGAAATGTTTTATAAAAATAGGGTTGAAATGTACTTATTGTTTTGAGTATCTTTTTATGTCTATTAATGAATTGACAAACTTATTCAATGAATACTTGCAAATGGATATTGAAATTGAAAATGAATTTGATCCTATACCTTCTAAAATAATACTTCACTTTATTAAGCAGAGGAAATTAATGAAAATATAAAGAGTTATTAAAGAAAATTTTAGAAATTAATTATATTAATATAAAATAATTATGATTTACAACTAATTTAAATTACTTTTGCTTAGCTTTTATTCTAAATATAAATTTATTTACATAAATACAATAATCAAGAAAGTTTTATAATAATATAATTTATGAATAGTCTATTTATTTTTAATAACTTTTTAATATATTATAGCTAATTTCATAATTCATGAACTATTAATGATTTTTCAATTGCATTCAGTTGCAATATTTTATAGTAATTTTATTATAAAATATTTTCAGTTACATTTAATCGCAATTTATTAGTAGTTCACGAATCATGAAATTAGTTATAAAGAGAAAAAAGCCAACTTAAAAAAAACAGAAATTACAAATAAAACAAATAAAAAATTTAAAAATTTTTTTCGCTATCAAAACTTTTAAACTTAAAAAAAAAGTATTATATAGGGATGTTTTTAGTAAAATTATATTACAGATAATATGATTTACTATATTTCATAACTTGATTTACTGGAAATATTCCCATATGATTATAGCAAATTTTATTAGATAATTGATGTTGATCATTATATGAAATCTGACTAATAAGTGGATTTTAACCATGCTACTTTAAATTGTATAAAAAGACATATTACATAATATTATGTAATGGTCAATTATGCAAATGTCCATTATCATAGGAGAACTTTCACGTGATTGGTCGATTAATTTCAATTAAATTTATACAGTTTAGAATACTTTTTAAGAATGTAATGTTTCACATATAAAAAATGAAAAAATTTTTTTCTCATAGCTTTGAAAGTATGTTAAAATTCACTGTACAAAATAATTCCAAAATAATTCTAATTCTAAAGGTACTTTACTTAGAAGGCAAGTATGAATATCAGATCATGTATAATTACAATATACTGAAGTCAGCAGCCAATAAAATAGAAAAAAGTAACTGAGAATATTATTGCAAAAAGTCAAACCAACAAAACTTTGCCAAATTATAAGATATAATCTGTTTAAATTATTATAATAGAATTGTGATAAATAGTTCACTTGCATTCTAACAACATGCTTTGGAAGCTTCACCTTTACCTTTAATTCCAACTCCAATTTTACTTCTACCTCCATTTTTACTTTCACCTACACCTCTGCCTCTACCACCCTCACCTTCTATTTATCCTTCTTCAAAGCAGCAGAAATAATGACTAATATCTTATATACTTGTGAAAATAGGGAAAAGAAACCAACTTTATATTCATATGATGAGTTTCACAATTATGGAAGAAAAGAATGCAAATTTAAAGTCCTTTTTGATGAATTATATTTATTATCTAATCTTTCTTCAAAAATAGAGATTTACAAGCACAAGCAAAAAAGCAACTATTATTTGTTTACTATTTTCTTTGTGAAATCTGAAATAAGTTCATCAATGATACAAAGAGGGATTTAACCATGTATTTAAATTCTACAGATGCTTCTAATACTTCTATAGATACCCTTGCTGATCTAGGTGTAACTACATCATTGCGTATGGACTCTCAATATAAAACAACTATATCTGAAGAACATGCTAATTCTGTCAATTCTACACTTACCGAATGTGTAAAGAATGCAATGGTATTAAATATAGATGATTATCACAGCATTCATACAAAATGGATGCCAAACACAACTATCACATCAACAGCTGTGCATCTAGCAATAATCTTGATAAATCCAATTATGATGCAGCCTGCAATTCTGAAGATGAATATTCATAATCCTGTACTGGTTAATACTGAATTGATAAAGACCAATATGAGAAATAGGTTTATGAAGTTTTATAGCCTTTTACATAATCAACGTTAGGAAATTCATATAGTTGATGATGATACAAGACTGGAAGAGTTAACTGTATATAGTTATGATGTTAGATTGAAGGAGAAACGAAATGCTCATTCGATGAAGGATGTCATTCTTATAGATTTACAGAAGAATGATCTTCATTCTTTGGATGCATACATCAAAGCTATTAATACTGTTGTGAATGTTTCATCTATGTAGTAGTAGACATATTATTCCTATTGTTGCTGATTGATCTAGACAAATTTACCTTAGAACAGCTATTTCATGCTACTTATATTATCGTGATTCATCAAATATTACTAATAATATCTTGTCTTTTCTTCCTATGATAGGTTCTCTGCACATTTTATTAAATAGCTAAGAGTTAGTTTTCCTTCAGTACCAGCCTTTTTTTTCAGTCATATACACATATATATTTGAAGGAAAAAATCTCTTGCACAGAAGCTCAAACCATAATGTATCAATCTTCTCTTAGAAATTTCTTGTAGTGTTTAACAGGAAATTTTTATGACCGTTGAAATGAAATTCAGACCTTTGTGCAAAAATGTTGAATATCTTGCACTTAGAGATTTACTGTACAATACGATTCTACTTGTACTAGATGTATGCTGTGTTTTTCTGATTAGGCGATTTTAATGCCTATATAGAAGCTTGTTTTTGTGTTTGGACAATATTCTTTAGATTTTATTGCTGAAATTATACCAAAGTACCATTAATGTTTCTTTCAATATCTTTTATTGGGAGTTAACTGGGCATCTGATCTTAAAGACTATTAAAGCTGAACTTCTAAAGTTTTCAGATGCAACTGTGGAAATATTTCACAGTTTTCTACGCAGAAGTACACAAAAACACATAGAAGTTCAACAGATTATTAAATATAGCTATTGCATTAATTATTCATATTTGGATGATAATGGATTTAGAAAGAACTTTGCACACATGTCTACATGAGCTGCATATAAGTATTCTACGTAAGATATAACATTTTTGATGAAAAAATACGCTTGTTTTTGTTGCAATATTTTTCAGAAATACATATGTGCATATTTTTTTATAGATTACTAATATTATTACCATTACAGATAAATCCATCTCTGAAGCAAAAAGGTGTAGAAAAATTTGAAGTTTTATTATCTACAATAAAAATGCCGAAAGCATAACTATGCCATTTTCCTTTGGGTTTCAGTATCATAAGTAAACTAGATCAATTTTGATAACTAATTGTTTGATTTTTTCAATTATTAACATAGACGATCCTATCGAAGTTTTAGCTTGTGATCACACATACCATAAATTCTGTTATGGCAATGATCAATTCAAATACTTATATTATCTTTCATTCTTACACAATGGTGTTGATAATCATGTTAAATCCTTACTGGAATCTTTGCAAAGCTTAGACAAAAAATGAAAAGTACAGGTTGAACCAGAAAATGATATTCCTTATAATGATGATGATAATGAAAGTGAACCGGTAAACTATGTAATATCTGCATTAGAAGAAGTATTATGGAAATTTCAATAAATATAAGCTTAAAATACAATTTTAATAAAATTTTGAAATAATATAAATGCTATATAATATACAAGAAATATACTTTTTATTTTATTTAAATTGATATTTAATTTTAATTAATCGAATTGATACTTAAATTTAATTAGTCAATTATTATTTGTTTTGGTTATCAAATTAGCCAACCATGTGAACTTTCTTCTATATTTGTGGCTAGTATAGTGAATATTATAGGGGGACTTTTATATGATTGGCCGATCAGATTACATGAATTTTCTAATTGATATTGTAATTATTTATACATGTCACGTGAATTTATATATGATAATATAATTAAACTATTATATTTAAACTATTTAATATTTATTAAGGTTTATATTTTATTATATTAAATTAAGTGATTTAAAAGTAAAAAAGTATAATTTATTGATTATATATAATAAAAAAATATAAAAAAAAAATTTTATTATTTTATTGCTATATATTTACATAATCATTGTTGAATAAATCATAGTATTACAATATCCTAAGAAGTCAAAATATTATCAACAGATTCTTTATTATCATAATTATTTTCAGTAATAAAATCAGATCCTTCATTTACAGTTTTATTGATTTAATTAGATTAGTGTAAACAATCTATACAGTGGTGAACAAAAGAAACGCACATCATTATAAGCTAATATCTCATCAATCACGAATGCTAGGAATATGATTTTATATTTATTTTAAACCTCAAAACCTAGAGAATATTCAGTAAAAGTTTGAAGTGTGATTATTAAGACCAAGTTTGCGTAATTTAGTGATCTACGTTACAATTTCTTACTTAATGAAATTTAAAGTATAGAAAAAATTTTTTCAGTAGGCCAGCTACTTAAAAACTAATGCTGGATTCTGATTCTCCTCAGTAATTCGTCAAAATCAGATCAGTTTTTCTTTTTTTTAGATGCAGTAATATAGTTTTATTAATAATAAATTTTAGAAATCAAATAATACAAAGTAAAAAGACTAAAGTACTATCTATATGGGAGCTTTGCAATAGAAAGGGAGGAAACTCTAAAAAAATTAAAATTTTACTTTCTAAGCTAATTATGATTTTTTTTGTAAAATAAGTTCAGATTTAACATTAATTTAAAAAAAAATTTTTTTAGAGTTTTCTTCCTTTCTATTGCAAAGCTCCTATATAATTCAACATAAACAAAATTATTGTCTAGAGATATTAAAAAACCTATAAAAATCAGGTCTTTTCAAACTAGCCAGTTGTCTTGTCGAGTTCAAAAATAATGTAAAACATAAGTTCTATCATAACTGTCTATTAAAAGAAGAAGTTTGAAAATAAAGAAAAATTAAAAACAACTAGCTATTACCGATCTAAGAAGAGTGTCTAATCCCTGCTATGAATTATAGAAAGTCTGACTAAATCAATCCAATTTGTAAAAATAGGTTAATTGGAAAAAAATGAGAAATTAATATGTCGATTAAATGTGAATGTTGAAAAGCAGTTGTATTTTCTTTTTTGTTTATCAGAGATATGTAAAGCTTTTTCATTTTCAATTATGAGTTCATATCTAGGAGTGTAAAAGGATATTAAAAGTGGTTTTTTGTGAGTTTATAATACATTAAATGTTATTGAAAAGGTTTGAAGGAATAATGCCTTTAATTAAATCGATAAAGGTTAAGGAATTATTATTAGAGGCGATAGTTCAAAGTTCATCAGTGTTTAGATAGTGAATTAATGCGATAGAAGGAGTAAGATGCAGTGTGGTAAGTTGATGCAGTATGAAATTTTTGGTACAATCCATTATATCTATTATGATTAGTAAGCTAGCAGTACATAGCCAAATATGATCAAAAGTTTCATTTTCTATAGCATAGCGACAACATTTCCATAAATTATGGTAAATATGTTTTTGTGTAGATTTTAAAAATTCTACTGTAGGAAGTTATTTAGTTAAGTATTTAATTCTTCAGCTGTGTTGTTTTGAGTTATTGAATGTGATTATATTTGAGTCTTGATTTTCTTTAAAATTAGTAAAAGTACAAAGCCAGTTTATATGAAAATATTTGTATATGAAATTTCTTTTTAAATAGAAAAAATCAATGAATCCTTGAGTTGTTGCAATTGTTTTCATAAAAGATCAAACTGGATTATTAATTATGAGATTCTGAAATTTAGAAGATATTTGGCATGAGGAGTATCATTGAAAATTAATTCTATTAGGGTTTCAAATAAAGCATTTTTAGCAAGAGTATCGACACATTCATTTTATTTGATTCCTGAGTGAGCTTTGACTTTTACAAATTTCACTTGTAAGGGTTTAATATCTATTAAAAGAAAATATAAGACCAATAAATATAGAAAGGGATTTTAAAAAGGAGAGTAAAGTAGTTCAAAATGTTTTATTTTTTGATTTTTTTGTAAGTTTGAATTGAAGAAAGACTGTTTATATAGATTATAATATTAGAATATAAAGGAGATAAAAGTATGACTAAAAGAATGGCTATAATTTTGACATGGGATGAATTAGACCAAATGGGGGTAATAGCAGTTGAGAAAGAAAATTCTAAATTATCATTTTTAATAAAAGCTAATGCTAAACTAAGATTGGTAAACAAATTATCAGAATTATATATGTGAGAACCATCTATATAAAATTCTAAGGTTTGGGATTATTTAGATGTGATAAATAAAGTTGTTGTTGAAGTTGTAATAAATGTTGATAAATAGAATGATTAATGATCAATTTTTTTAGAAAATTAGTATTATGAGAAAAATCTCTAGAGAATTCTAAGGTAGGTTGTGAAGAGGTACTAATGTTGTAAAATTTGTTATGAAGAAAAAGAGATTGATCAGAAAGTGTGAATAAAGAAGCTCTAGTTAAATAAATTCTATCTATTAATCTTGTATTTGTTCCTTTTATACCATTTACATCAATAATGTTTAGCAAACTACAGTTCACATAGAAAGCACATTTGAAATCTGAGATATTTAGTAATTTGGAATCTAGTTTATCATCGTCCGAATTATGGTGACAACCAGGACATGCTGTATAAGTATGTTGCTTTTTTGAAGGGGAACGGGGATATTGCAATAGATTTTATCTATTAAAGTGATGAAGAAGAGCCAAGTGTGGTTGATCAGAAATTTTAATTGAACGTCCAATGATTATTTGTTGATAAGTGTTGTTCCAGAAAGTAGTCCAATTTATTCTTTTTTGATTCTGGTCTGGAGTAGAAATAACAAACTCAGATAAATGCGAAATATTAGATGCAAATTGTGATAATAGTCTATTAGTATAAACAGGATTATCAACAACTTTCTGTTATAATTTGAGATACCAATTTAGAAATTTGCTTATTTGAGAAAGAGATCTAAAAGAAGCAATACATTGTTCATCTTCTATTTTGTCCAAAAGTTTGATTTTTGATCTATATAGGATGATAGCTTCTTTGAGACTAGTCAGGAATGTTGGAAAGATTTATTATCATATGCAGATTTGATGTCTTGGGTAGGAATATTTTGCTCTATTAATTGATTAACAATAGTGATATATTTATTGTGATTGATTATATTAAAATGCATATTACGATTATAATCTTTGTAAGATTGGTGATAGAATTTGTTGATTTTGTTGAGAAATTTATAAGAAGACTGATAATTATATAGGAAGTCAGTAGATCTTTGATTGGTGGTAATATGTTTAGGAAACATATTTTTGGCTGCTTGAATAATCGTATAGCTGAAGGAATCCCAAATAGAGTTAAGATCATTATGAAAAAAAGTTTGAAAATCATCATAGAGAGAGTGTAATAACAGATAATGAGTTTTGAGAAATCAAATTGTCTAATTTCGACGAAAACTTATTCCATGTTTCTTTAGAAGTTTTATCATACAGAAATTTGGTTTTAGTCAATTTATTTTGTTTGAGAGAGGCATTGGTTTTCTGATGAAAGATATTATTTTTGTAAAAAAAGAAACCAATAGAGTATGATCAGATTCGTAATTATATGAGTAAGTATTTAAAGAGGTTAAAAAGGTAAGATCATGAGTGAGGAAAGAGGAGGAGAAGAGATAGTCAAGGGAAGAGGAAGAGTTTGTAGAAAAAAAGGTTGATAGGTAGGATTGATTGAAGATTTTTAAATTGTTCATTAAGCCAAGTTTTTTAAGTTGAGTAAGGAAGTATTGGTATCTTTTTTGTCTTGATGAAGAATATTTGCGTTTTATATCAATATTAAAATCACCCATAATAATATGATGATAATTTTTTGATTTGGCTTCTAAAATTAGATCAAGAATCTTTTGTTGTAT
>CAMKVN010001089.1:0-20912 GCA_946474995.1 Funneliformis geosporum | reverse complement strand
TTAAAAACCTTTTAAAAAACTTAAAATCTTTGTTAATAAAGTTAATAAAATATATATTAAATTATATTTTTTATATAATATTACTAAAATTAATATTTAATATTTTATAAAGAAATTAATAATTTTTTTTATTTCGCAAGCAAATTTGCCTGCTAGACAATCTAAGGGATAATTTGTGACATCTCTGTTTGTTAAGCCAGCAATGTTTTGAAAGTGAGATGCAGTTTGGACTTTGATCTTATTTGAGACTAATTCTAAATGTTAATTTGGAGAATCTGTATTAATCATAATTCAGTCAAGAATAATAGCTTTTTGATTTCTTTCAAGACAGGAATCTATCATTTTAGTAGAAGAATCTTTAAAGTTGTTATTTCTTTATTTAATAAATTTTAGAATTTTATCATTGTTTTCATTTCTAGATATGATCTGTTATTTGGCTTACATAAGTTTAATAATGTCAGCTTTAAGTTCAGTTAAATAGATAAGAAGGTGATTTGCTATATAGTGATCATCAATCGAAACTGTAGAAATATGATAATGGGAAGCAATAGATAAGAATGATTTATGTTCATCAAAAGAAATAGAAAAGGGTAATAGTGGTAGATGTGATTGAAGAAGGAATTTGTTTATCTTGTAATAAAGCTTGTATAATTTTTTAATTTGTTTGTGAATTGATGAGTTAGAATAAGTAAATAAGGAGTTGTGATATAAAGAGATCATTTGTTTAGAAATGTGTTTCTTTGCAGAAGTAATGACAGTGTTGACAAAAAAATCTCAAGCTGCATTGAGAGTGGATTGAGAAGTACAGAGGTCTTGTGCAATATAATTTTTATATTTTAAATTAGTTTTGAGGATAAGATCCATTTTGTCAGTAAAAAGGTCCTATTATAAAAAAGTTGTTTTATTAAAAAGAAAGTTCTGTTTGGTAACTTTGTGTTGTTTTAAGTAAGCATTAGAGGGTTAGTTGAAAAAATTGTTTTTGTATAAGGAAATAAGAAGAGGAAGTTAGTCGAATGAGTATAAGAAAGATGAATTGTTTAGGATATCAAAAGATACAAAGTTATATGTGAGAGAAGATGATATAAAATATAATCAATGTAAGAGGAGAAGAAGTTAGAAGTTGAGGTAAAAGTAGCGGGAAAAGAAGATGTAAAAGAAAAAATTGTATGAATAAAATCAAGATTGATGATATTATATAGAAAATTTTATAAAATCTTTTTACTTTTTGTCTTATATGTTCTAGAAATATCAATATTAAAATCACCCATCAAAATAACGTGAAAATTATTTCTCTGGCTTTATACTAAAAGGTCCATTAGTTTGTTTTGAATTTGGATCCTATGTTTGAAAGAGTTTTATCATGGTAATTGGCTGGCAAATACACTTGGATGATATGTAGTTTAAATTTGTTTTTAAATTGAAAATCTAGGAATAATATTCTATCGAAAAAAAAGCCTTGGTTGAAAATGTGGGAGCATAAATTATTTCTAATGATAAAACTCACTCTTTGGCAGTTTTGGAAATGATTTGAATTGTAAAAGAAAAATTTATATAATTTATCATGAAAATTGTTGTTAAGAGTTTTAGCTTGAAGATAGGTAAGATGAGTTTCGCTAAGGCTTAGAATATCTAAATTAAAATTAATAAAAATTGTTCGATTTGTTAGAGTCAGTTTGATGATATACAGCTTTGAACATTGTATATAGCAATTAAAAGTAAATTGGGATTATTAATAGTTGAAAAAAGATTTACATTAGTAATTTTATGATTTTTTAATGGAATTATAGAGGACATTCCATTTCTGTTTGTTATTTGAGGTTGTATTATCATTGGGAGTTAATATTTGCTTGAATGATAGGGCCAATAATGGCGATCAAATTTTTCATTTCATTTTTGATTTATTAACTGATGATTCGACGAGACCAATTTGTTAGAAGTTTTCTGTATTAGTAGTAGAGGAGATTAATATACCATTGGGAGTGCTGAAATTTGAGTATTGTGAATCAGTGGTAAAATAGTATCTTCATTTGGAAAGTACTCGTTATGTGAAGGGAAAACATAGTTAGAGTCAGTAGTGTGTTTAATTTTTAATAGAGATTATCTCATCGCAAATCGTGATAAGTTTGTTTTCCATACTGTCAAGTTTTTCTTAAACTAGTTTTAAAACGTCAGTAACATTAGATGCTACTGAAGGTAAATGGTTGTTATCTTTCTTATAAGGAACATTTTTGAGGATATTGATGTATGGCGTAAAAACATTGAATTTATTGAACATTATATTTCATAGAAGATAGTAGGATTCTGGTTTAAATCTATTATAGAGTGATTTGTAGGGATTGGATGGTTTATGATTTGTACAATCTTTGTATTCATATCCAGGAGTTCCACAGCTTCGACAATGTTTGGTAATAGTTTCATCTAGTACAAAGTTTTTCCTTTAAATTTTTGAGACTGTGTCACTGCAGCATCAAGATCTTTGAGAGTTGTGAAATTTATGAAAGCATATATTTTGAGTCAGTATTGTTGATTATGTGGAATAAACATGTTCTAGCATTAATATATGCAAGAAAGTCGTCTAATTGTTATTGATCAGTATTAAAAGGAAGACCAGTAAGTTTCAGTTCATATTATTATCATAAAGTAATCTGCATTAGATCGAGGTTAATTGGTTCAACTCTGAAGGTGATTTCGAGGAATTTGATTGATCAAAATTCATTGTAGAATAGTTTGATGATGTCAGCATTTTTGAATATGATGAAGGCGATCTGTCACAGGCTTCTAATGATTATTAAAAATCTAGTAATCGCTTCATATCTGAAAAAATAATTCGTAACATATCAGATTTAACAAATAGGGAATATCTGATACTTTAAGGATCCTTTCCTTTTGGTATCTTATTTGAGTTTTTTAGCTGCAGGGTCAACAATAGTAAATATAGGATTATGTTGTATTTCTTATACTTTTGTGATAGAATATGTCATTTCTTCCATTAAATGGAAATAGACTGTGAACTTTCTAAATTTAGAAATATAGGTGGAGCCTTGATAACCATTGTATCTAACAAATAAGGAATTGATAAATATATGTTTTTCTGCAATTGTATTTCCTTTATATCTGACATATTATCATTTGCGAAAAAACACATAAAAGCAGTAATGATGTTGTAAGTAGCTTTGGTTTTCTTAGTTATGTGACCTTTCATTTTGTTCAATTTCATCGGAATAAGATTGTTTTTATTTTTTTTAGTTAGCGATAGGTAGAATATATTTAAAGCCAGTATCTTCAAACATATTGTCAGTGTTATTGAGAGCATGCATAGAGTCGGTTATGATTTGTTTTAAAGTATTGGTATTAAAAGAAGTAGAGTGTGAAGTTATATCAACATCCATATCCAAAATCACCTTGTTAGAAGAAATATCGTCATCCATTGATTGTTTGGTTAATGGTTCATTATTGTTTATTAATATTACGTTTGAAATAATTTTTCAATTTCTATATCGATTAAGTCTAGAGCTTACTGATTTCCCATTTGAATAATATTCGAATTATTTAATAAATAAAAAGTCAATTCGAATATTTGCTGAATGACTAATATTTAGCGAATATACTAACTTTATTCAAATAAATAAATCATTTGCTGAATATTCAGTTCAGACTTCAGAGTTATCATATATTTATTAAGGCAAAATTGCTATTTTATTTGCTGAAATACTGAATAGCCAATAAAAATTTAGTAAGGTCCACTTTTATTTAAACCAATTATATATTTACCTATACATTCGTAAGTCATAATTCATAAACTATAAACTATTTTTTACTGATCTTTTAGTTTAAATATATTGAACAATTTCATATTTCTTTTTAAAAATAACATAGATCCTAGCAATTCTGGCTTTAAACAAGTACGACGAGCAGATAAATAAAGACTAGTATCAGAAAATAACATTTAGCGAGGTACAGAGGTAGCAGGAATTGACAAATATTTCATTGCTAATTAAGACAAAATTGGAAAAATGGTTATTTGTGTTTTCCACCATTTTAATGGATCACATTCCTGAACTTCTTTTGGTAAAGCTAAGAATCATGATACCTTATAAGATATGCTTTCTTCTTCGTCTGAATCTTCATAGATTCCAAGTAATAAATAATTAACTTTATGAGAACTTTGATTAATATTTGCCAACTTTTCTACAGATGATGATTTAGGTGGCTTAATATGTTTGTCAATTTCTACAATTTCAGTTTGATATAATTGTCTAAGCTTATCGATCATTATGTTACATTGTACTTCTGTAATGAATTTAAGTTTTTTGAACTGAGGGTCTAATAAAGCTGCAAGTAGAGTAGTTTCTTTTGGTACATCCTAATATTGATACATGCTTAAATAGATTGTAGCTTTAACTTGTTCTAAGATATTAGTAGTATTAACTAAGGCTTCAATCACTCAATGATTTTTGAATCTAGGGTCAGTATTTTCATGAATATTTCGATTACCATTATTATTTGTCTGTGTATTTCTATTTGCATAATATTCTTCATATTGACCTTCTGGAGGGGTTACTATTTTTTTAAGATAGCACATGGTACAGTATATCATATTTAATGTGGCATATGTCGCACTTGATAACATTCTAGTTGCTTCATAAAAAGGTGCCAATAGTGTTAACATTTCAGAAAGTAAGCTATAATAATAAAAATAAAATAATTATTAATTCTTTAGTTATTTATAATTATAATATAATTAAATACTAAAAATTATCTCCATTCAGATGTAGTTAGGTTAATTTGTTCCAAATAATCACCATCAGTTTTATCATTTTTATCATGTGAAATTTTCAATATGATGATTAAGTAAGTAATTGCATCTTTTAATTCATATAGGCGGTTCCATGTAATATAGGTGGAGTTCCACTGAATTTTGACATCAAGCAAAACTTTATATACCTTTAGACAATTCAATGTGCGTTGGGTATCTCTAAGGTTTTCTGTTTGTTTAGGACTACCTTTAAAAAACAAGATGAGGTTTGTAACACGCTTTTTAAATGTATCAGTAGCACCAAGACTTTTAATAACACTAAGATGAAGGGTATGAGCACAACATAGTATGTGTAATATTTCCATTAATCGAATAGCTTTTACTTCATTAGGACTATTATTTGTGGTAGCAACAAATAATTTTTGTTTAAGCTGAAATTTTCCAATTATTTGTTCTATAGCATTTTGAATGTTTTCTCTAGTATGTTTTCCATCAATTTTTTCACATGCTAATAAAGCTTCTTTGAGTGACCAGTCAATAGGATCTAACAATCCAGCTGTAATACCAATATATAGTTCATCATTGCGTAATAACCATAAGTTAGTAGTAATACAAATAGATTGAATACCTTGTAACATGCTAATAAGCTGTTCTATTGACCAATTAAATGCATTATCAATGATGCATTATGCTTTTCATCATCCGGAATATTAAAATTAGGACATGCAATATTCATAAAAGCTTTAAATGATTGGGATCGCAAAAGATAGAGTGGTTGACAATCATCAATCACCCAAATCATCATAGAGAGTTCAATTTCTGGTTATTTTCTAAATGTAGCTTTTTCACAAGCAATATCCATAGATTCTTTAATATTTCCATTCTTCGCCTAAATAATAATTTCAAAAAGCCATAATTAGCATGAATAATTAATTAATTAATAAAAAATTAATAAAATTAACAAATTCTTATATATCCTGTAGGTTTTTTTTCGTAATCTCATATTCAATATCCAAATGACAAATCATATTACTTGTAGAGCCGTAAAATTTATATAATACTTGTTTACCTTTTCTTTGGCATATTTGACATTCAGCATGAACTTTATTATCCAAGACTTTAAAATGATTCTATACGTGACTTTTATTACTTGAATTTTCAGGATTTTGTTGGAATTCTTTTTCTTGATCATTTGAATTGGTATTATTTTCTACATGTGAACATTTTCGATTAATAGTACCTTTGAAAATTAGAAAATTTTTTATATTGCAAATATTTATATTTTCATACATATTATAAATAATAATAAATTTATTACTAGTTTTGAGGCTTGAACGTGGCATTTTTAAGATTTATATTATAAAAAACTGATATAAAGACATTTAGATATTACCGTGTTGTAAAGCAATTAATATTTAATTTGTAAAAAATAATTGTTATAAATAATCTGTGAACCATGATTTAACACGAATGATTTATCGAATAGTGATGTCATTATTCATTAACTTTCATCGTCTCATGTATGTAACATGCATATCAGAATATGCAAGTTAATCTGAATAAAAATCTTATTCGAATATTTGAATAAATTTCTTTATTCAAATAAGATCTTCAAATTCAGATTATTCACTGAATAATCATTCAGAAGTTTTAAATATCTTATTTGAATATTCATTAAATACGAATATTATTTGAATAATGAATACGAATCTAAAGCTCTAATTAAGTCTTTGTTCAAAAGTGTTAAAGTTCTTTGTTTTTTTGAAGAAATATTGTTTTTGTTAATATCAATTGTTTTTATAGAGGAGCTTGAGTTATTGGAGTTATGAACTGGAGTATTTCATTTGTTTTGTTGATAAGTTTTTTTGGGTTATTATTTGAAGAAAGTCACTCTAGTAACTAACATAATTTTTTATTTTGTCGATCTTTTTAATAAACTGGACGTTTGGGAGAAAGAGATTTTTTCTTGATTTTGGATTTGCCTATATTGAGATATTTGTGATCAAATTTCGAAATCCAGACTCTTTTATTTAAAGTAGAATTTATTGGTTCATAATTTCAACTGATAATATAATTGTGATTATCTTGAGATTGGATGATCCAAAATCAATAAATGTTAGCTTATTGGATTCGTTTAGTCATGAGAAATTGAATGGTAGTTATTCATATAATTGGAACGATATTGACTGAGATCCTATATCTTTTATTTTTTTATTTTTTCTATATATAAAAAATCATGTGATATGATATCATTTCGACCATTTCAACTTTTCACCTTCAATAGTCAAAATAATTTCAACTATTTCAACCATTTTGGATATTCGAAATGATCTATTTCAACTTCATATATACTTACAATACATTCTATTATTTTTTCACGCTAATAATAACTTTAGTAAACAAAAGAAATTAAGAAAAATAATAAAATTAGAGTTGAAATTGACTGTAAAGAAAAGGCAACTGCATACATGGTAACAAAATATTGAAATATTATTTTATTATGGTTTATTTGATAAACCGGAGGAAGGATAGCCTATGCTGCCTGAAAATTTGATGATTTGCCCTTTTTATATTGGTAAAAGAGAAAGTTTTACTTGAAAAAATCATTATTAACTAGAAAATAAATATCAGAGCTTTTAAGCATGATCTGTTTTAGCTGTAGAATAATATGGATATTGTACAATGATTATTTACATTGGTTAATGTCACTTTGTGATATTAACCAATATAAATAACGCCTTGTACAATATTTATAACTTACATGATTTGCAAAAATATGAATTTAGCGAAAAATCTGGTTTAATAGCTATCAATTCTCAACAAATCCAACAAATTTTATAACATTCTAATTAGTAATACCTGATAAAATTACCTTTCTTAATATGACAAAACTTGTTTTTTATTAATGACGAAATTATTTTACTTAATTATCAAATTATATTTAAACTTGATCTAAATTCCTTGAATTAAATAAAATACATTAACAAATATAATAATTTTATATTTATTCATATAAAAATATTAAAGAAAAACAAAACTACAATTTTTCAAAAAAGAGTTTAGGCAGGTATCACTACTCCTAATCTAGAGTTAATTCAATAATACTAAAACCTTTTATATCATATTTTTTTTTGTTTATCTATAATACTAGTTATGCATGAAGGTGAACATTACATTATCAAGAAATTTCTTTAAATTCAAATCCTTACCAATATTTAATAATTGTACTTTTTCGAACTTTTCTTTTTATATTCAAAAATAAGCTATTAAAATTATTTTATGTATTCTATATTTTATAATAATAATTTTAATAATATGATTTATGATTGGTCAATTATACCGTGAAAATATCAGTAAAAAAAGTCACGGAAATTGATTAGGAACCGTGGTATAAATACGTATAGAAATGATGGTTGGTTCAATTTCGGTTCAAACTATTTGACATCGATTCCTTATTGAGGTAGATAATCAATTATGAAATCTTCCTCTGTCAATTTTTGACATCATAAAAATATATATATAATTGCGAAACAAAATTTTGTAATATTTTTCGATGGCTTTTAAAAAATTATCTTTTACAAAATTTTTTACAAAAACAATAATAATATGTATGATTATTTCTCAATTTTCTATGGCCCAAAATGACACTGAAACTATTGTAGACAGCTTTTTTAGTCAAGGAGGGCACACTAATAATTGGGCAGTTTTGGTAGGGTATCAAAGTTTACGCTTATTTATATTCTATTTGCTGAATTTGATCCCGAAATTTACCAAGATATAGTGAAATTTTCTTTTCCCTTCTTAACAGGTGTGCACTTCCCGGTTTTGGTTTAATTATCGCCATATTGCGAATACATTATCAATGTATCGCACGGTAAAGCGGTTGGGTATTCCTGACTCTAATATTATTTTAATGCTTGCCGATGATGTAGCTTGTAATCCGCGAAACGCGTTTCCCGCTACAGTATTCAATAACGCCGGAAGGCATTTGGATTTGTATGGAGATAATGTAGAAGTGGATTATAGGGGATATGAGGTGACTGTGGAAAACTTTATTCGAGTCTTAACTGGTAAGACTTTAACGCTTTGAAAAAAACAACATAAATCATTATTAATTAATTTTTTTAAAATTTAATAAATAAATTTTTAGGCCGTGTCGCTCCAGATACACCTCGATCTAAACGTTTACTATCCGATGATCGGTCAAATATTTTAGTATATATGACCGGTCATGGCGGTAATGAATTTTTGAAATTTCAAGATGCTGAAGAAATAAGTAGTTTTGATCTGGCAGATGCATTCGAACAAATGTGGGAAAAGAGAAGGTAAAAAGAAAAATTAAGTTATATACATATCGCTAGGTGCTTTTTATATATGATATTATTAGATTAAAATGCAATAAGATCATAATTTTTGTCAAAAAAATTCTTTGAACCCGATTTTCCCTAGCAAATTTCCCAATTTTTTTTTTTTATTTACTATATGTATTTGTTTTTCTTTTCTTTTAATCTAGGTATCATGAAGTTTTATTCATGATTGATACATGTCAGGCGAACACAATGTATAGTCAAATATATTCACCTAATATATTAGCTACCGGTAGTAGTAAACTTGGAGAAAATTCTTATTCGGTATGTTTTTTAAAATAATTTAATTTAAGAAATTCTTTAATTAATTTAATTAAATTTTTAAATATTTTAGCATCATATGGATACAGACATAGGTGTTGCAGTAATTGATCGATATACTTATTATAATTTAGAATTCTTGGAAAAAGTAGATATGCAAAGCAAGGCGACTTTGCAAGATTTGTTTAATTCATATAATCCAACTTTAATACATTCGACTCCTGGAGTTCGGAGTGATCTGTTTCGAAGACCGTTGGACAAGGTTTTATATGCTTGGCGTTCATTATTGTTTTACTTTCTTTGCTAACCTGATCAATTATGTCTTAGGTTCTCGTAACAGATTTTTTTGGAAGCGTACAGAATGTAGAACTTACGGGTCAACAATATAACATATCAAATTCAGATGTTGATCATGCAACCAACATATTAAGCAAATCAAGTTTCAATAAGGTAATCGTGTTCAAGTATTTTTTTTTTAATTTTTTTTTTTGAGATTGTAGATTAATTATGTATTAATAATTTAAATATTGAAACATTTAAAGGAATCTCCGTGTGAATCCGAGAGATCAGATTCTAAAAATTTTCACCTATTTAATGTCAATTCGAAACAGTCACCATCTTCATTGCCACAATTTTTAATCGCAAGTGCCATATTTGGAATACTGATGAAATTGGTTTCTAGAATAATATGATATGGATGATGTTTATTTACATTTGAGAAAATACCATTCATCATTTATTATTGCACTTTTTGCGTTATGCTGTTCTTTTCAAAAATCGCCAGTCGTTACATATAAAAATTCATAGATTCATAGATTTTCTGGATCAAAATTTATGCAAGATGAATTTGCCTAATTGCCAAATTAAATTTCGCATAAAATTACACTTTACCTTAAATAGAAAAACCCCGAAACGTTGACTTTTTTATATTATTAATTTTTTTCTTATTTAAGTAAAAAGGATTCCTTTCATCATTATTACGAAATCTTATTATCATTACATCTTTTTTTTCTTTTTTCTTTTTTGGAAATTATTTGATAAGAAAATTAAAGGAAATCTTATCTCAAAATCAAATGTCACCCATTTGGGAATTATTTATCTTTATCTCTTTTATCTTTATCGATTAATCTTATGATGCAATATTCCGTACCTAAAAAATACTACGCTAACTTTAATGGTAATAGCTGCTGATGTAAAAAAATTTATATAAAAATTATGCAATCTCGTAATAAGAACCTTTAAATTTTATTTTATCTTTTTAATCATGGTCTCTACAGCGGATAGTAAAAACGCTCCTAATGGAACGGCTAAACAAAACCGTATAATCAATGTTACTCACATGATACCTTACACACCACTGCTCGAAAACGCCGCACAAATTTCGGAAAATCCTTCCGTTTCACATCATTGGGTTTTAAAACCGCGTCGAGGCCACTCTGCTCTTTACTCTGGTTTAAATTCGTTAAGTTCTACTTGGAATAATCATTATGTGGGTTACATTGGAACAATACTCGATCCCGAAGAAAAAGCAATTGAGTTTAGCGATTTTTCAGAAGAATTTAAACAATCAATACAAGAATGTTTAAAAAAAGCAAATATTTCTCCAGTTTTTCTTGAAAATGCCGAACATCATGGTCATTATGATGGGTACTGTAAACATGGTATGTCAACAAAGTTGTAAACAAGGGACACCCTTTTTTATTTGCATATCTTATTAACCTTATTAGCACACTTTTTACGTGATCTTTTGATAATTCGCGTGATTTTCACCTCTCTTCTTTTCCTTTTTTAATGATCTCTCTCGTTGCGATTATTTCATGTTACTTCATCGTAGTATTATGGCCATTGTTTCATTACATTTTATGGGATACCGCTACTGATGGTCGCGAAGAAAAAACGAGTTGGGATCAATACGTTAAAGTTAATAAAAGATTCACAGATAAAATTGTGGAGATCTATAAGCCGGGGGATCTAGGTTAGTTGAAAATAAAAGTCGATCAAAAATTTAACAATTAACTAAATTAAATGAAACATAGTATGGATCCATGATTATCATCTTTTGTTGGTTCCTGAAATGTTACGAGAAATACTCCCCGATGCTGCAATTGGTTTATTTATTCATGCCCCATTCCCTTCCTCTGAAATTTTCCGGTGTTTACCTAGTGAGTTTTTTTGCAAATATTTATTCATGTTCACAAGTTTAATTCATCGAGTCGATTTGATCATTATTAATTGATTCGATGAAATAGAGAGAAAAGAAATTTTGAATGGAATGTTGGGAGCAAATCAAATCGGATTTCAGGTATCTTCAAATCACATTTGAATTTAATGATTATGATTATTGTTTATATAAATTAATTTTTTACAATTTTTAAATTTAAGACATACTCATATTCAAGGCATTTTATTAGTAATTGCACGCGTGTTTTGGGTTATGAATCGACACCGAGTGGTGTAGATGCTAAGGGATCGATAGTATCCATCGGTACTTTCCCTATTGGGATCGATTCTGAGAGAGTCGAAGCCCAAAGGTATGAATTATTATTAGTTAAACTCCTAACCGATAAGAATAGATAACGAATTACTTTGTAATAACTATATTAGGAAGCATCCTGATGTTGCACCAAAGATGGCAGCAATTAGGGAAATGTATGCGGACAAGAAGATAATCGTTGGGAGAGATAAGTTAGATTTGGTCAAGGGTGTTCTTCAAAAATTACACGCTTTCGAAAAGTTCTTGGAAGATTATCCTAAATGGCAAGGAAAGGTAAATCGTTTAGAATTTTTAATGAAATAAAATAATTCCTGAAAAAGCACTTCTAAATTTTCATGATTTTAAAGGTTGTTTTGATACAAGTCACTTCCCCAGCTCTAAGTGAATCACCAAAATTAGAGAAAAAAGTATCAGAGGTCATTGCTAAGATAAATGGCACATACGGTTCTCTTGAATTCACTCCTGTTCATCATTATCATAATCATATGGATCAGGATGAATATTATGCGCTCTTAAGTGTTGCAGATCTTGGTCTCATTACTTCTGTACGCGATGGAATGAACACTACATCACTTGAATATATCATGTGTCAGCAGGAAAATCACGGTCCACTTATCTTGAGCGAGTTTACAGGAATGGCAGGGTCTTTAGGAGCTGCTATAATGGTAAATCCTTGGGATTATGATGGAGTTGCAAAGACAATCAATGATGCCTTAAGTTTGCCTTCGGAAGAGAAAAAGGCAAAGCATATGGTACAAATTCATACTTTTTTATCGCATATTTTTTTTTGAAATTTAAAGTATATTTATGGACTTAGTTTTTCTTTACAGCAACTATACAAACATGTTACCGTTCATACGGCCCAATTTTGGGCAAAGTCTTTTATCAATGAATTAGTTGCTAGTCTGAATAACCACAATCAATCAAGTATTACCCCATATCTCGATATGGACTATTTACAAAAAAAATATAAATCTGCCAAAAAACGATTATTGCTATTCGATTATGATGTGAGTTGATTTTTAATATTCATTTATTTAATGAACAAATGCCTCTGTTTTCAAATAATTATTCTTTTAGGGAACTTTAACACCGATCGTGAGAACTCCAAGCGCGGCAGTTCCTCCACCTCGTATGCTTGAGGCATTAGAGGAACTTACTAATGATCCTAATAACACCACTTGGGTCGTTTCTGGACGTGATTCAAATACATTGGAAAATTGGCTCGGCTCTGTTAAAAAACTTGGATTTAGGTAAATGTTATATCTTGATGTAAACTTATAAATATAATAATAACTAAAAATCATTATCTTAATTTGATAGTGCAGAGCACGGGAGTTTCCTTAAGAATCCAGATAGTGATAAATGGATTAACCTAACAGAAAATATAGATATGAGCTGGAAAAATGATGTGTTAGAGATCTTTATATATTACACTGAACGTACACAAGGATCTTTTATTGAACACAAACGTTCTTCTATTACATGGCATTATCGTCAGGCAGACCCGGAGTATGGGTAAAGTATTATTAATTTAAATATACTGGATATATTAAAACTCGTAATGCCAGTCATTTACTTTTAAATTATTATTATTCTTACTATTATTTATGTAAATAGTGCGTTTCAAGCCAAAGAGTGTCAAAATCATCTTGAAAATGCAATTCTTCCGAAATTACCTGTCGAAATTCTATTAGGAAAGAAAAATTTAGAGGTCAGACCAACATCAATTAATAAAGTGAGTTAAAAGTATTCTGATATTACTATGCTTATTTTTCATCTACAATGGTAAGACGTATATTAATTTTTTTTATTCAAAAGGGAGAAATTGTAAAGCGTTTATTGGCGTCTCATCCAGATGTAGATTTTGTATTCTGCGCTGGAGATGATCGAACTGACGAAGATATGTTTAGATCATTGAGAAAATCAGAGTTGCCAAATGATAGCTATTTCTGCACAACAATTGGTGCGGCTAATAAGAAAACACTAGCCGGGTGGCATGTTTCCTCTCCTGAAGAATTAATTCAGGCTATGCAAAAAATGGTAGAAACTAGTAGAATGAATTAATCTTATGTAGGAAAAAGTAATAATATTAATGTTTATGCTTCTTATTATGAATACACAAAAATAAGATCATATAATAATATCAAATGAACACTTATTTACTTATTCTGTAAATTATTTAAATTGGAAAAAAATAATAATAAGTTTATAGAAATTATATAACATACATATTAATTTTTTTTAATAAACAACAAGTAATTAGGATTCGTAGTACCGTCAAAATTAGACTTGTATTAATTTTTTTTATAATGGAAAAAAAAATCCCCAATTTAATCGAATATACAGTATCTAGTTCAATAAAAAAATATTTGTTTTGAATTGATGGGATTCATTGCTAGAGGCAAGGTGGTTAAGATTATTGACTCTTATCGTGAATTTTATTCAGTTTTTTTGAACTCCCCCGAAATTTCTGAATTCATCTGATCATCTTTTTCACAGATGCTAACATTCGCTAGGTCCTGAGCAGTCGATTCATGAAGTTTTTCCTCTCATTTTCTCTGCCTTATCTTATCATTAACCCTTTTCTTATCCACATCATCCAAGAAAGAATCTATACCTTTTCTCCGATGCCTTTAGAGTACACCATTAAGTTTTCACTTCTCAAATGAACTATAACTGAGTCAGGTATTTTGTCAAGTGTTTGCTTAAGCAAATAATCTTCCTTTTCTTATCCTTGAATGATTTTTCATGAAAACCGAATTTAAGTTAGATGAACTGTTAAAAGAATTATCATTTTGCAACTGCCGCTGTTCCAATTTTGTGAGTCTATTTCTAAGCTCTATTTTCTCAGACACGAGTTTAGTAGTATCTATCTTATTTTTCTCTAACTCCTCAATTCTGGCCTTAAGTTTAGAACTATCAACATCACGCTTGGCATTATCCTTTATAATCTGCTGCAGCTTTGCATTTTCAGCCTGGATGACATGATAATATATTTCTATATAAAACGTGATTTATTTAGGCAGGGACAATGATTTTCTGTTTCACGGAATTTCAGAATAGGGTTCAAAATTTTGGCCTGATTTAGGATTTGCAATTATCGTAATGCTGGTTGACATTAAGCTTGGCCAGAATTTGCAAACAGTAATGTTGGCTAACCTTGTATAATTCTGACCAAATCACAGAATTTTACAGAATTAACTTTTATCACACAGAATTCATCCTTAATCACCACAGAAAATCATCATTCCTACACTAGAAAACGGTTTATGGGAATTGTTATTAAATCTGAAACATGTAATAAAAGTAACTAATCACATAATAACTCAATTTTGAGCAGATGACATTTTTCATTAACATTATTATATCATAATAATCCTTTACTTATGCTCTAGACTAATTATTATAGTATTATACATTATATATAATTTTCTCATTTGTCTATAAACATACTACTTATATGATCAAAGTTAATTTCTTTTAAATAAAGTGCTCAAATATTTCTTTAAAGTAATTAAACAGATAAAAAAAATCAAAAATAATTTGTTGGTTAATGTAATTGCAAAAAATGTTTATAATTTAAAATTTAATTTATTGTTTATAATAAATTGCAAAATAATTAGTCTGGAATGTAACAAAGGATTATATAATTCTATAATTAGTGATACAAGAGGTTTTGTTATCTGTTCGTTCAAAAATTGAGTCAATATATAATTGGTCTTTTTCATTACATAATATAATGCTTTAGACTTAACAATGGTTTTTGAAACCATTTTCTAGTTATATAAACAACTAAATTAGAATATGAAAAGTAAAGTTCCAAATAAGCTGAGCCAACTTTTGAGTCAAATGAGTTGAATCGAGTTGAGTCAAGTCAAATCATAAAAAATTGGACTTATTTAACTTGAATTGAGTTTCAAGTTAAACTTGACTTGACTTGAAATAACTTGAGCTAAACTCAAGTACAAACTTGAGTCCAAAGTTAAGCAAAACTCAAGCCCAAAATCAAGCTGAAAAATTTAACAAATTTTTTTTAAAGAAAGTATAAAAAAATTGTTCAAATAGAATGATATACATAGTTCTAAAAAAATAATAGAAGTTTCATTCTGATAAAATGATAAATCATCGTGATAGAACGTTTCAATAGAATGATTATACATCATTTTAAAAGAATGATAAAAGAACAATTAAATATTATTCTAAAGAAATGATAAAAGAATCGTTCTAATAGAACAATAATGTATTGTTCTAAAGGAATGATAGAAAGAATTGTTCCAATAGAATGATTATACATCATTCTAAAGGAACATTCTAATAGAATGATGATAAATCGTTCTTTTTGAAATGATAATCAAATAGTTCCTTAAGAATAATAATAAATTGTTCCTTTTAGAATAATAATCAAATCGTTCTTTTTGGAATGATAATTGAATCGTACTTTTTAGAACGATAATTGAATTATTCTTTTAGAATGATAATTGAATCATTCTTTAAAAACAATAATTGATCATTCTTTTTAAAACAATAATTAAATTATTCCTTAAGAACGATAATAAATCATTCTATCAGAATGATTCTTTCTATTGTTCCTTTAGAACAATGTTTAATCGTTCAATTGGAATGATTCTCTTTATCATTCCTTAAGAACGATGTATTATTATTCTTTTAAAATGATTTTTCTATTGTTCCTTTAAATAATGTATTATCATTCTATCAGAATGATTCTTTTATCATTCTCTAAAAATGATATATTATAAATTCTTTCTATTGTTCCTTTAGAATGATGCATTATCATTTTATTAAAATAATTCTTCTATCGTTTCTTTAGAATAATATTTTATCATTCTATCAGAATGATATTTTATTGTTCTATCAGAATGGTTTTATTTATTATTCCTTTAGAATGATGTTTAATCATTCTATTAGAATGATTCTTTCTATTATTCCTTTAGAACAATGCATTATCATTCTATTAGAATGATTCTTTTATTATTCCTTTAGAATGATATTTAATCATTCTATTAAAATGATTCTTTCTATCGTTCCTTTAGAATGATGTTTAATTATTCTATTAGAACGATTCTTTCTATCATTCCTTTAGAACAATATTTTATCATTTTATCAGAACGATTTTATTTATCGTTCCTTTAGAATAATGTTTAATTGTTCAATTAGAACAATTCTTCTATCGTTCCTTCAGAACAATATTTTATCATTCTATTAGAACGATTCTTTCTATTGTTCCTTTAAGAATGATGCATTATCATTCCTTTAAAATGATTCTTTTATTATTCCTTTAGAATGATGATTTATTGTTTAATTAGAATGAATAACTCAAGTTGAGTCGAGTTGAGGTTTAAAAATTTTTTTGACTTGACTCAACTTGACTTGATTTTTTTGAGTCGAGTTGAATTTGACAAAAACTCGCTCAATCTGACTCATTCAAAATTTTAAAAAAAAGAAAATATGCTAAATAAAATTAAAGATGTTTTAAAAAAATAAATCAAAAAAAATATTTTTAAATATTTTATTTTATTTAATATAATTGGTTAACTTAAATTTTATCAGGTTAGGTTATAAGTTTCAACCTAATATTGATCTGAAATTTGTCTATGTAATCTGAATTTTTTCAAGTCAAGTCAAATTAGTTTATAAATTAACCTAACCTGATTTAGAGCTCTATAAGTGCTATATATAAGAGACAAAACTCAAAAAAGCAATTAATAGCTGAAATTATATTAAAATATAGTGAAGGATATAATAAAACTCTAAAATCTGAAATTATCTGAAACTATATTAAAAATATAGTAAGAAATATAACAAATTTTATTTCAATTATTATTATAATTTTCTATTATGTATTATATGCAAATTTTAAAAGTAAGTTTATATATTATATTTTAACTTTTAAGCAAATGATTTTTGTTTATCAATATATATTTATACATTATGAAAAAAAAAATAGCTGGTATTAGAGAAAATTCAATTTACAGTTATTTAGAAAAATATGTAATGTTTTATTATCAAAAAAAAATTTCATCTGAAATTTCAGAAGAACTATTATTAACAAGATATTATGATATGATAGTTTTTAAGAAAATTTGATTAGGATAATCAGTTATGACTTAAATAACATTATTTTTTTTTTAAAATACTTATTTATTATAAAGATAGATGTGATTGTATTAATAATATTAATATATAATTTTACTGAATAAAAATTATTTTTTAATAGATATTTATATAACATATAGTGATATCTGATAAAATTAGACGAAACTAAAATGACGAAACTAGTTTTTTATTAACGATAAAATTATTTTACTTAATTGCTGAAATTATATTTAACTTGATCTAAATTTCTTGAATTAAAATACATTAAAAAATATAATAATTTTATATTTATTTATATAAAAATATTAAAGAGATGAAATCTTTTGACAAAACTACAATTTTTCAAAAAAAAGTTTAAGTAGTTATTATTAATATTATATCTTTTATTAATCTGTACTAATTGAATAATGATAAATAAAAGACTAATCAGATTAAATCTGGATTATCAGATTTGATCTAATTAGTTTCCTATTTTTTTGTATTTTAGCATCAAATGATCCCAATTAATAATGAATAATAGTACAAATAGAAAACATTAGAATTTTAATTAGGCAAAGATTTTAATAGTATTAATATGTAATTTTTGCAAACTAAATCTATTAGACAAGGACTTTGAATGTTGATTCTTTTTAATTGCATAGTAATTTTTAACATTTATCAAATTCACTTATAGATTACTTTTCAAAGAAATGTATTTATATGAGTATTTTACAAATGTCAATTTACAATTTATCAAGTAATTATATTTTAAAATAATAAAGTTTATTTACAAGTTAAAAAAAATAAAAGATAAAAGAAAAGAAAAGAAAATAAAGAAAATAAATTACTAAAACTAAAGTATAACATGATAATTCTATTTGCCTCTTAAAACTACTAGAAACTGATTTATCAAATCCTATCTTTTTATATGAATTAAAAGGCTGCCTATTTATATAAAATACATTATAGAAAGATAAACCTGATATATTATATATATCTAATTTATTATATATGATATATATATATCTAATATGTCAAATATGTTTAATTTATCAATTATGCCTAATATGTCAATCATGTTAAATATGTCATATACTGTATATCAGAAATATTAAATATATCAGATTTATCAAATTAGTTGATCATCTGTGGTATATATATTATGTAACTTAAACAATAATTAATAGAAGTTTCATCTTATATTTGACGATTAAATAATAGTTTATATCCAAAATATCTAGAACTTGGAATAGTTTTAGACCAGTAGGTTAAGGGGTTACGTCAAAATTTAAAAGTTGTAATATGATCAATGATATAAATAAAGACTAAAGCTCTTGCACAAACGGATCAATTTTATATTATATATCCTGATATTAAAGAATGCAAATTTAGCAGTAAATGGATTGATAGATTTATAATATGACATAAATTTAGTTACTGTTAACGTATAACTGTAACATAATGGTTACCTAAAGATTTATTAGAAAAGTGACATGAGTTTTTAGGATTTGTTCTTTATCGATGAATTCAATATAATTATTAATTAAAACTTATTGGTAATATGGATGAAACATCTGTTTCATTTGATCTATTTAATCTTCCTAGCCAAATAACAATAGAACAAACTGATTCAAAACTGTTAGTATTTGAATTTGTGAATATGAAAAATCAAATTTCACAGTAATCTTAGCTTGTATGGTGAATGGAACAAAATTACTAACAACAATTATTTTTAAATTAGCAAAAGTTCCTAGACAAGTTTTTCCTTCAGATATTATTATTAAGGCTAATAAAGAAGTTATTCTAATACAGAAGAAATGCTATTTTGGATTAAAAATATTTGGAATCAACATGTATTATTATCTCGTAATCCTTGATCCTTATTAGTACTTAATTCTTTTTTAGTAAATTCTATTAAAACTTAACTTCAAGAAAAAAATACTAATATAGCAGTTATACTTAGTGAGCTTACTTTTAAACTGCAACCATTAGATATATCAGTTAACAAATCTTTTAGATCTAAAGTATATTTTAAAAAAAAAATTATATTTATATATTTGTAATTCAAATACTTTTTTTTATTTATATTAATAATAGTTATGTCATTATTATAATGATTGGATGCCTGAAGAAATAAAAACTTATACTTCAAATGAACCTGCTTATAATTTAGTTGCTTAATAGGTCAAAAATAGATGAAATGCTATAGATCCTTCCTTTATTCATTGTTCATTCAAGTGTTGTGGAATTTCTAATAAATAAAATGAAAGCGAAGAACATTTTATATTTAATTATGATAAAGTTATAGGAAATAATACTACTAATAATAATAATTATATATACTTAAATGATGAAATAAATAATCAGGAAGCTAGAAATATTGAAATTTATTTAGAAAAAAAAATAATATTAGTGATAAAGAATGTGAAGATGATTATTATAAAACACAAGAAAGAAATCATATTAATGATTGAAATTAAATGTATAATAATATAATGAAATATTTGAGAATTTAAAATAAAGTATAAACATTTTTGAAAATAATAAATTTGATTATTTTTTAATTTTATTAATTTTATTTGTGAAATTTAATTAAGTTCATGTTACATCTTTTTAATACTTCTTCTGTATTAATTTCATCAATGAATAGAATCATCTCACTTTCTGAAAGACATGTTATAATATTATTTTTTAAAAAAATAAACTCAATAAATTAATAAAATAAATAATATAATAAAAAATGAAATTAAATGAAATAAACTTCTTATTCAATTCTATTATTATCAAATTTATTAATTACTTAATCAATAGTATTTAAGAATTTATTACGGAAATTAGTAAAGCTTTTATTTTATATCCGGTGTCAACGTCTGAAACCAACCTTACTGCGCCGATCATTGATGACCTATGGAATGACGACGTAATAAGTACTGTGCCA
>CAMKVN010001088.1:0-20925 GCA_946474995.1 Funneliformis geosporum | reverse complement strand
GATAACCTCCAACTGATGGGGACCAAGATGATTTCTTGTCGAAAACCTTTTCAACCACAACCTTTTCGCATGATTCCCAGTTTTCTTTTGATGTGGTTATGCCAAGGTCTTCGGTAACTTTTTCGAAAATTTCGAACGAGCCATACTTACTTTGAGTTTTTGTAACTTTATCAACCTATAAATTTCATAAATAAATTATAAGTATGTAATATAAATTTTTTGAGTTGATATTAAGTAATTTACAGTCAATGCCTCTTCATCGAAACACTCATGATACAAAGTAATTGACTGTGGGTTTTTACTGAGAATTTTTGTAACGAAAAATTTTTTTGTGGAACAAAGATAATCCATTAGTATTCAGCTATTATAAAAAAGAGTAGAATTTAATATAAAATAAATACCTGATATATGGATTAAAAAATATGCATTCGGTATTGTCAAATATTGATATTTTTGTAGATTTTTCATTGCAAATAGAACAGGTTTTATTACAGCTACATTTAACATATTCCAATTCAATTCGCTTACATCTATGATTCAAAAACATTGGGTTATAATTATTATCTTTTGATAGATACAAACTAACATATTTAAGACTTTGATATTGTGAAGTAAGTTCTCCAATATCGACAAATGGGTTTCTATGTAATAATAAATCACGTTTTCTAACTTTCAAAGGAAGTGATTCATAAGAATTAGAAAAAAGTGTATAAAAAGTAAAGTTGGGTAGATTGACATAACATTTGTTTTTTAAACAATAAGCAAATGCGAATAGAACATTTCTGTCTTTAACATTACAAAAATAATGACCAATAACAAGTGAACCATTTTGAGGAGTATCATAACTATTTAATACGGGAATTCCAATACAAGGGGGAACACGTTTGATAGGTAGTACCTTGTTCATCATAAGTTGATTAGTTGTTGAATTAAAATCATTTTTATGAACTTTCAATTGAACGTCAAAGCTTGAAAGTAAAGAATCAAAATTTATGTCATAACCAACAACCATCCAACTGATTTTCAATTTAACTGAAAATTTACTAGAATTCTTTTGAATACAATGAATTATAAGTCTTGGTTCATCATCTTGCGGCCAAAAGATTTGACAATTAAAGAATTCATTATTTGTTTTTTCCTCATTAATTACTGTTGCAAAAATGTTACAATCTGCATCTTTATTCTGAAGAGTTTTTGAAATATTTGCATCCCACAATGTAAAGATTGCCGGTATACCACTTTCGAACGTACATTTGCAAGTTTCCGTTTTCGAATAAATGACCTTTTTTCCAAGCAAAACAAATATTTCTCGTTGTAATTCATCAGATAAAAGTTGAAAGATGTTGATTGGATTTCGAAAATCTATACACTCCCAATTGTTATAATCATCTAAAGACTTAGCCCAAGCTAGTTCATCGAAATTTTCAAGGCATTCAAGTTTGCCTCCGATGAATTTTAAACATTTTGATCTAAAATCCTTTAAATTATTTATTATATGATTGGTGCTACTTGATATTCCAACATCGACACTATTTGGAACACTTAAATTAATAGCAACATCATTTTCTTTTCCTATTGAATCTTCGGTTGATCTACTGGAATCATTAAGATAAATTCTACCACCCAAAATCACTTCGGTTGGTATGAATTGACCATAATCCTCAACAATTCGAATAAAGTATTCCGGCTTTTTTGATTTTATGGCCTCATTTATTCTCTCAAGAAATTCTTCAGTTAATATCAAATGATCCCTAACGTTAATATTCAGTGAGAATTTGCCGTAATTTCTATAATGATAAGTTGAATTTGTTTCCAATTTTGATTTGGTACTTTTCACTATTCCAGCCGATAATCCCAAATTTACAAAACTTTGCAATTTATTATTAATATTAAGGAATAAAGGTTTCGTCAACAAATCTTCAGTTTCGATTGAATTGAATTCCTCTTTATCTGAAACTTCATTAGCACCAAGTTTGCGTAAATCTCCACCTTTCATATTAAATAATTTATTACCTTTGGTCTTAATACCGTCACTAGTTATGGTACGGCCATAATTTAATTTGTGCTTTTCATTCAAATGTTCCCACAACTTTGAATGAGTTAAATATAAATTATATTCTTTACAATTTTGAACTATAATTTCTTTTAAGCGAAATTTTCCCTCGTCCGATTTTGATACTTTGAACATTTCATGAATATTCGGAGAAAATGACAATTTGTCATTAATGACCAATTCCTTACGAACCGTTGATAAATAATCATCAAGTTTTAAACGGGCTAAATTGGAATCCGATGTTGGATAGTATACTTTTACCAAAACTGGCTCTCCAAAATTTAAAAAAAATTTCATTTCCTCTTTTTTTTTTATTATTAATAAAAAATTTTCTTAAAAAAAAAAAAAAAAGGCTGAATTTTTTTGGGAAACGGGCTGAGTAGTACTCAGTTCGGTAAATTACGGAATGCTGTAACTGAAAATCGGAATAAATTCCGTATTTACTACGGCAAGCGCAACAAATGAATTGATTGGATAGGAATTTCGCTATTTAAGATTGTTGTACAATTTATTCGTCTACAAAATTCTATTGCGTCCAAAAAATCATTAACATAAACTTTTCGCCTTTCATTCTGTAATATCACCAAGTTTTTCAATTCCAAAAGATGTTAATTAATCGATATCATATTCTTTTAAGACTTTATACAATGAATTGTTAAGGAACATTTTGATAGAATCTTAAATATCAAAAATTTGATTATAAAGTTTAAGCTTTTGCCATAGAATTTTATAAATTTGTCTGTTTTTCGATGATAATGCCCATGACAAAATCCAATTCTAGATATATTTATTTTTTAATTTAAGATAAGGATTTCAAGATTTTAAAATAATTTCGTATTTTATCCTTATAGAGTTTTAAAAGCTTGTCAATTGAGTGTAGGCGAAGCTCTGTATATTATTAATAATAATTAACCTCTTTTTTATTAAAAAAAAATAAATACTACATATACTGAGAATTAAGTCCCAAAAATTTACGATTGCAAATAAAAGCATCTTATTTTTCTTTATGGCTTGTATATAAATTTATTATTAAAGGTTTTACACGCACTAAAGCCCTATCTAACATAATTGTCAAAGTATAATCCACCATATGATAAATTCAAAATTAAAATATACTTTAACATGACATGAAGTATTTAAGTAGTTGCATATCATGGTTAATTAAATATTATGAAAATTAAGTTATTTCATATGATTTAATTTTATACGAATTTACAATTAAAAACTAGGTTTCTGTTATTATTTAACGAACCATGTATTGAAGTCGAATACACGTAAAATGACTTTGATAATTTCAATAATTAAAATTTATCCTAAATTAGAAAAAAAAGTTGAAGCAATAAAGTTAAGGCTTAGCTTATCTTGTATATCTAATTTGTATATTAATTGTGAAAGTTAGTACATCCAAATATCAATTGATTTTTTAACCGAGATAAAAAAAAAAGATTGATTATGAATCATTACATGTGAGAAGAGAAATACATTTTATATAATTGAGATTTATCAATGCCCTCGAACTTTCTTAATTAAATTATTTTTCAGCAATTAACTTATAGATCTTTCAACAATTCAATTTCTTTCACAATTTCCTTTATCCACTCCTAGAAGAATAGTAAAACATGTTTGATTGGGATTAAACTGTAGCCATTGAAATGACCTAACAATCCTTAACAGGTTTAATTTAACTCAGGCTGACTCTTATAAATTTGGGTAGAGTTAGCGAAATTTTCGTCAAACATCAGAATCTTTATTCTGGACAGAAATATATTTTCGACTGGAGTTAAAATTAAACGTTTTAACGTTAATTCACATAGAGATTTGATTTTAATTTGAAGTGATACACTTTAAGTCATGATTAAATAATAATTTTTAACAATTAATGTTAAATTTAGTATTAATCTCGTGATCTAATTGACTATTATAATTACTTAAAATTAATGTATTCAAAATATTTACTTATTAACGTCTATTATTAATTATAAAAAAATTTTTGTTAAAGGATACAAAAATAGATTATTGATTGTTGGCACTTCGCATTTAATTTATTAAATTTTGTAAAAAAAACCGATGTAATGATTTGTATTATACAGTTTAATATTTGTAAATTCAAAATATATTTTTATTTTACTATAAATTAAATTTTATTTTCGTCTATAAAAAAGCCAATAAAAAAGATTTTTATCTAACAGAATAATTGAAAATTATTATCATATTATTATTAAGAAAAAATATTTTAGATTTATTTTATATAAATGACGCTTTGAATAAATCGGGGATTGTTACCAATTAATAATAAAGTACATTCAAAAATACTGAACGCTCAGTATTTTTACAATAAATATCATTTAAGACAACAATAAACAAACTAATTATATTTCTTTGATATTTAACCTAATTTATACTACTTGTTAGCAAATACAAATTGATAACCTTAACAGCGCTCAGTAACAAAGAGATCTTATCCATCAAAACGAAGTTTATTTTAAAAAATTTCTTTCCTAGAAATTCGATCACGGCATTTCCTTAAATTACAATTATAATGGTCGAGGCTGTTGGACGAGAAGGAAAATTTACATATCGTCACATCTAAGATTAGGTCCGATAAATCAGAAAAGTCTATAAATCTTAATAAAATAACATTGTCTTTAATAAATTTCCAAATTTTCAAAAAGATATTACGAAAACTCACACATTTCTTTATGTATATTTTTTTTATGATTTCTCTAAATAAATTCATTTTAAGCGATATTTTTTTGAAAGTTCTGCATGTCTGATTTGATTGACAGACTTTTAAAATGAGCGTTTGATTATAACATGTATAGATTTACATAAAAAAAATTAACTACTAATCCTTGAACTTGTTCATTTCAACAAAAGATTGAGCTGATATAACCCGAAAAAATTACCTCACTCCCAAAAATGTGGTAGAAGTGTTAATGATAAAACTCGCAAACCATTATTTTTATAATAAATGAATGAAATTACAAATTTAACTATATTGATCTGAAGAATATTTCAACATTAAAGATCAGATTATGTTTGTACTGTAGATTCGGATTCATGTTGACGCTGTTTAACATGCTTTGTCTTGTATTATTTGTCAACGGGAATTTCTTTGAATGATTTCTTCGCATGTTAACGACCCTAAGAACTTGATCTTTGCAAATTCCTTTCGGGATCGAAATTTTGCTCTTGTTCTTCCTGGATAACCTATCCAGTATTCGTTCTATAAATCATTTTGAAAAGAATTGCAAAAAGAAAATCATGAACGGCGTTAAAAAGAATAAATTCTAAGTTAAATGTGTGTTATAGCTGGCCAATCTTAACTAAATCTGAACAATTAAAAATCAAAAATCTTTATTTTATAACTAATTCTTATTTTATGAGAGACTAATAATCATCTATATCCTCTTGATGTGTACCTATTATAAGACGGATTCTGTCACGATCATGATTTCTTTATTATTTATTATTTGTAAATTATTTAATATTCGTAAAATAATCGAAGTCATAAAAAAACCGTTGAACGAAAATAGATAAATAAAGTTTTAGTGGGTTCCTCAAGCCAATCCCAACAACCTACTTTAATAATTCTAGATTTTAACAAAAAGTTATAGAATAGCTTGATTTATTCTTTGTCTGCATAGATAATTGTTAAAGTTGGAATGTTAGAAATTTTCTCATTCACAACATATGAAGTTCGTAAGATTTTAAGTTAATATGCATATAACATCTTATAATTCGTTTGTTATTTAATTATCCGAAGTTTAAATGAAAGAAATAAAAATGAGGGCATTCTTCATAAAAAAATAATTACAATGAACGATTCATTTGAAACTTAATTTATACAAAAATGATAAATATCTAATTAAATATCATTAATATTATGATCGTGTGTGAATATTCTTTCGACTGTTCAGTTTAATTTAATTTCTCAACAAATTAATAATGATTAGGTATATTCATTCATTTTTGCCACAAGTATACGTTCGCATAGATACACTATCTCGATCCCGTGACTTTTAATTGAAAACGAGTAATGAAATCATATAAATAACGAACAATTCAGGACAAAGATTCATGAATGTTCGAATATATTTTGGTAATTTATCTATCGTAGTTGTGTATAAATTCTTTTCTTGCATTTGAATAAAGAAATGATCGTTGTGACTTTTGCTGTAATAGTTGTGAAATCTTAGAAATAACTAAAGTAGGTTATTGATGTTAGCTGGAAGAAACCATTAAAAAGATAATCTGTTTTGAAAGTTACATAATTTCTTAAAGTATCCAAAATTTTTCTTCTGAAACACGAACGATCAACTAACAATATTTTATAATATCCATGAAAGCTTTCTACTTAAAGGAGTAACTTTTGTGCGACACTATTCCGTAGTACGCTCACTGATCGCATTGGTTATTGAATGAAAATTCAAAAAGGGCATGATAGTAGCGGCTTGAAGAAACATGTTCTCGTTTACATTAGATAAGTTTTCACCATTTGTAAAGAAGTAAAAATTAATTGATATTGGCATTCGGGAACTAGTTACAAGTGAAACTTTTATTTTTTTCATTGCGTATGAGAAAGAGTATTCCTCAGGTCAAAACACTAAAATTGCTGTTAATTAATATGTTTTGAAAATTTTTTAAGAAATACAAACTTTGATATTTAAATCAGGGAAAATTCTTTTTTGGCCGTTGTTAAAAGGACAAAAACAGATTTTAATAAAACGTAAAGTTTACTTAAGTTTATATAAATGATAAGGGTTAGGTTTATTGTACCACGTAAAGTGTTATAATTATTTCCTATGATAAAATGAAAGATTATTTACGGCTTATTTAATGTATAAATATGAACCGAATATAAAACCTAGAATCATCATGCCAAGGGAACGCAAAAAAGAAATAAAATATATAGCTTTGGTATATAATGAAGTTTTATATAATGAAAATCATAATTAATTCATTTGAAATTTTCCAATCAAAGTATATTTTTTTCGAATAGAACTCTTTTTTCAAAACAATTTATGGATCTCTTCATGTTATTTTTCGTAGAGCAAGTAATGTACAGTGAACTATTAGTTTGAATGTCATTTATTTCTAAACATGTTAGTAAATAATCGCGGATGTATTTATTAAATAAAAAGTTAACATGTTAAACAATTGAATAAAAAAAGAAATTTGGTGTATTTATCAATTAATTAGTCTCAGATATAGTAAAATTTGTAAAATTTATATTTAATTTATTATAAAAATATTATTTTTTTTTTAAAAAATCAATTGGTTATAATTTATTTATAATTATATGTAATTTTTATTTAAAAAAATATACTTGATTGAAATTAGCTGAAAGACAAATAGCAAATCGTAAAGCTAAAGCAGAAGTTGAAAAATTGGAATTAGAAAATATGAAATTACGTAAAGAATTAGCTTTATTTGACGAATTACGAATATTTGATTATAATAAAAATCTGATTACATAATTGTTGACAAATAATCGCATTGTTTTAAAATAAACAATAAATAATGGAGAATATTATAAATTTTTTAAAATTGGGCAACGATAAATATATTATAAATGCCTGTATGGATTTAAAATTTGAAAAAATCATACATGTATGGAAATCGTTAGTTTATAAAAAACCCACGTTCCATACATCCCATACGGTTTTCTGTAACACCCTAATTGGAACAGTTAGGATCTCAATTTCAGACACCCAAAAAGTATCTGAATTCCAAAAATCAAATTCAACACTGTTATAAAATTTATTGATTGATATTATGAAAGGATATAGTAGAATAGCTCAGTGCCGATCAATTCTTTTATTTATTAAAATATTAACAATCTTAATAGATTTTTATGTTATCTAGCATTTCATTCATAAATTTCTAAATTTTAAATAATGAAAAATAATAAATGTAAAGCTAATGAAGTTTAGAATTAATTAATTCTTCAGTATATTTCCATCATATTTCCATCTTGAGCTGCCGCAGATGCCGTAGATTTCTTTCCAATTTTACCAAATGGTTCGAAATATTGATTACGGTATTTTCAACAATTTCAGTGCTTGTGGAAGCATATTAAGGTGTTATAGCTCCATCTTCAGGTGATGAACTTTACTAAGATCATTTTTAATATTAATCAAATGAGACTTTATATATGTTTATTCCGTATATTTATTTCCAAATATGAATTGAAAGTTTATTAATTTTCTGGTTCAGAGAGCACGTTATAATTTTTCGATTATAAATATACACTAATAATAGTTAAACTGTAGAGTGACATAAATTTCATAAAATAAAGGTTTTGCTTCAACTTTTTCGCATGATATTAATACAAAAAATCTGTTAAAATATTAAATATGTAGAAAATACAATTGCAGCCGAAGGTAAATTAAATATCAATAAAATAAAGAAATAAATGATTTATTGATGTAGCTAAGACGCAATACTTATAATTTAAAATTTTCTAAATTTGTAATTTATTCTTTTAACTATAAGGTAGAAATTTGCTTAATTTAGTATGCATCATGCCGCCTCGTAATTATTAATAACTTGAATAATACAAAAAATACAGTAGAAATATAAAAATGAAAAAAATAACCTAAAAAATTGATATATTTTTATCTAATTAAATTAAAATTTTTTTTCAGTTTATAATTAAAAAATGTTTATCTTGTCCGAATCCATAACATTAAAGTGCTGTGCCTCAAATATTGCGGTACAATATGTATCACCATCATTATACTGTACTGTATACAAAATAATTTTTCAGGTTGAAAAAAATTATATTTTTTTTAAAGAACCTTTCTTTTACAAATAATTACGATGTCTGTCAGTGACAATAAAGGTAAAAAAAATAAAGAATAATAGAATGTCAAAAAAAAAAAAATAACCGAAAAAAGCTCTAAGCCATGAAGATCTAATAACTTTAATACTTTACTGTAATTCGTTAATTATACGTTTATTTACTAAAAATTTTAAAAATTTGAAATATAGAATTAGTTTCGAGTGATGAAGGTAAGTAAATATAATAGAAATATAAGAATTTAACAAATATTAATTTTGCTCAATTTTTGTTCAAAACATTAGAAGGATTTGTCGAAAATTTTCTCAACAATATTATGATAGAGCCAGTTTCGGACACTTCTTATGGTAATGAACATTTATTTGTTTAGAGTCAAATAATAATTTTTTATTTTTTATTTTTTTTTTAAAAAAATAAATAAAATAAAATAAAAATTGTAAATTAAATTCGCAGCATATAACTTCTACATAAGAAGATAAAAAAAGCATACATTAAACTAAATCTATTCTTGCTAATAGGACACAATAATATGGAATCACCAACCGCGTGGGGTATTGGACGTAATTTTTTAAAAATAGATTCAGACAAACTTATAGTGACTTATACAGGTGAGTTTTTACATTTCAAGTTATATAATAATTATAATTTTACTGTTTCGTATGGAATCACTATTCTTGCATAACTACAATTATTTTCAAATATAAAGGTCTGGGTGGAGATGAAAACTGTGCTGCAATTCGAGCAAATTTTCCAATTCCGGAACAATGTGGATTATTTTATTTTGAAATTGACATTATAGATAAAGGGGAAAATGGGTATGTTGTAAACTTTGAATCATATATAAGTTGATTGTTTAAAATTTGCCGATAATTATATTTTTCAAATTCAATAGGGAGATTGGAATCGGGTTTTGCACAAAATCAGCTAGCCTAAATAAAATGCCAGGTACTTTACTCTTATCTAATTTGTTAAATAAAACTATTTATTGAATTATTTATATTTTAGGCTGGGAAGATAGCTCGTGGGGTTATCATGGTGATGATGGAAAAAAGTTTTTTAACGCCGATGGCGAACCGTTTGGACCAAAATTTATGACCAGTGATACTATCGGATGTTGCTTAAACTTTATAAATAATACGGTATTTTATACAAGAAATGGAGTGAATCTAGGTATATTACAAATTCTTGTTTATTTTAAGTTAAATAATAGAAACTTAATTTCTATCGTATATTTTAAGGTATTGCATTTCAAGATTTGAAAGAAGCTTTGTATCCTTGTGTTGGAATGATGTCGCCAGGTGGATCCGTAGGAGCAAACTTTGGCTATAGAAAGTTCAAATATACAGGTATACTTATTGTTTATTTTTTTTTTATTTTCTGTATTAATATTAATTATTTTTTAGTGATGAATGATGATGATATTGATGAATCTTTAAAGGAGAATTGGGCTGTAATTCTTAACCCTTATAATAATAAATTAATAAGTCAACAGATTAATAGATTTACAGATTTAAAATTATCATCAGTAGCTGAACACATACTAAAATACCGAGGAAAGTTTTATTTTGTTTTAGGTGAATATGAACTAGCACTTTCAAATTTGATAAAATTGCTAGAGTTTGAGACAAATAATACATTTGCATTAAGATATCGAGGAGAAATTTTTTGTATGATAGAAAAATATGAGGAATCACTTGCAGATTTAAACAAATTACTAGAAATCCAACCAAACGATACATGGACGTTAAATGCTTGTGAAGAAGTTACTAGGATGTATGAATATAATAGTTTATTTATATTAATTATTAATATATATTCATTTAAATTATCTATATTTATAGGAGGTAACATTTTATTTTAAAATACATAATAAATTTATTTATTATATCAGAGAGTTGAGTATAAGAATAGTTTATGTTAAGGATTAAATTTAATAATTCTTTTCTAATTAATAAATTATCAAATTTTCAGCAAAGATTTAAATGGTAATAGATTATTTATAGCAATATGAATTGTAATATACATTTATGTATTTGCTAATAATTCATTATTAAAATAAATTGTTATTTATATTAATATTATTAGAACTATTTAATTTGTTAAATATTTTAACTTATTATCTAATTAAAATATAATTAAACCATAATTAAACCATTTAATTAAACAATATCTAATACCATAGGGAGTAAGTTATCTATAATTTTTATATTACAATTTAAACATAACTAATTTACTTTAAAAAAATTTTAATAGTAGTCGGTAAGCTATTTTTATGAAGTTATATTTAATTATAATTTTTATAATTATTTTAACTCTCCAAATTTTTATTTATAGAACATAAGTTATTTTTATTAATAATTGTTACTATAATATCAATCAAAAATGCTAATATAATATATTATTAATATTATAGAAAGTTAATATTTTAATTAATCAATTATACTTATTATTATACTTTCTTTTTATTGTAATAAAATTTAAATCCTTCTAAATTTTTTATTTAAAAAAATAATTAATTATAATAATATAATAGATGGTAAGTTATTTTATTGATTATCAGTATTTAATTATATTTTTTTACTGTAATTTAAATTTAACTAAATTTTTTATTTGAAAATCAAAAATATTATTAAAGAGCGTAAGTTATTTTTATTGATTATTAGTATTTAATTATAATTTTTACTGTAATTTAAACTCAATTAAATTTTTTATTAAAAATTATTATTAGTATTCAAATATACTTTTTACTGTTATTTAAACTTAACCAAATTTATTATTCAAATCAAAAAATTACTAAAGATCGTAAGTTATTCTTATTGATTATCAGTATTTAATTATACTTTTTACTGTAATTTAAACTCAAATAAATTTTTTATTTAAAAATCAAAAAATACTAAAGGGGGTAAGTTATTTTTATTGATTATTAGTATTTAATTATACTTTTTACTATAATTATACTTAACTAAATTTTTTATTTAAAAAATAATTTAAAATTTAAGATGGTATGTTATTTTTATTTATTATTCGTAATTTTTTTTAATATATAAAAAAATTTTATTTTTTAAAAATATGCAATAAATTTGTAAAATTAATTAATTATAATTAAATTTAATAAGTTTTATTTTAAAGTTAGAATAAAATCGTAATAATAATACTAATATAAAATATATATTTAGTAAAAAAGGAATTTGTTCAATTTGTAATACAAAAAATTCTGGATATAAATGATGTAAAGTATGTTATTCTAAATTATTTCAACAAAATTTTACTAATTGGATCAGTGAAAATAAATTTATTAATAAATTTATTCAAGAAATTCAACAGAATGCTAAAAATTCAAGGCAAATATTAGAATGGATTCCTTATAATAAATTATTAAATATTGAATTTCTTGATAAAGAAGGATTTAGCATTATATATAAAGCTACTTGGTTAGATGAATATATTGAATCTTATACATATAATGATAAAAATTGGATTAGAAATAAAGAAATAGAAGTATCACTTAAATGTTTTAATAATTCATCTAACTTAAATGAAAAATTTTTAAATGAAATATGAATTTATTATTTTAATTGATTTTATATATAATAATTTTTATAATTTTTAAATTAATTTTTATTATTTTAGTGGAAACATCATTATAATTGTTATAGTTAATTAAAAAAATATTCAGATGAAAATCTTATTCAATTATATGGATTTACACAAGATCCAAATACATTAAATTATATGATAGTAATGAAATATGCAAAAAATAGTAATTTAGGAAAGAATTTATTAGATATAGTTAAAGATAAATGGATTATAAAATTATTACAATTAAATAATATTATTAGTGGACTTGATGAAATACATCAAAAAGGTCTTATTCATTGTGATTTTCATCATGGCAATATTTTAAATATTGAAATCAATATTTTATCTATTAGTGATTTAGGATTATGTAAACCTGTAGAATATTTTCAATCATCTAAAAATAATGATATTTATGGTGTTTTACTATTTATAGCACCTGAAGTTTTAAGAGATTAACCTTATATTTTAGCTAGTGATATTTATAGCTTTTATATGATTATGTGGGAATTTATATATGGAATTCCTCCATTTAATAATGAAGCTCATGATTTTCAACTTAGCTTAAATATTTGCAAAGGTAAACGTCCTGAAATTATTAAAAATATTCAACAATGCTATATAAATTTAATGAAAAGATGTTGGGATATAGATCCATTAAAAAGATTAACTGCATCAGAAATTAAAGAGATTATTAAAGTTGGAAAGAAAATATCATTAATAAAGAATTTAAAAAAGAATTAAAGGATGATATTTTAGAATTTTATAAAGCAGATAAGGTATTAAAAAATATGAAAAATAATAATAATATTTATGATGAAAAAATTATTGTTAGATCATATCCACAAGCATATCATACTAGTCAATTACTTAATTTTACTAAAAGATTAAATGATATGTTAAATTTAGAAATTAGTTAAAGTATTGGTAATTATTATATTATATTAAATTTATAAAATATATTAATTTTAATAATTTCTTAAATTTCTTAATATTAATATATTTATTTAATTTAATAAAAACCTTAAATATTAAAAGTGTTGAAATAAAAGATTTAAATTATATTTAATTAAATATTTAATATATTAATTTATTTTATAAATAGTTAAAGAATTAATTATTTATTTGTATTTTATGGATATTTATTTAGTAACACTATATATAGAATATATTATTAAAAATATAGTTTGTAATTGTTAAAATAAAATTTATAAAAAATTAAAAGCAATTTTTTAATAATAGAAATAATATATTTATATATATAAGTTTGTTATTTATTACTACTAGTGATCAGAAGTTTTTTATTATCTTATATGAATAATGATATTTAAAGAAGAAAACAAATATTTTTTAAGTAAAAAAACACAAAGTTCTTAAAATACATAGTAAAAATAAAAATAGTGAGGTGTAATATGATGTTAATGTCAGAAATTGATCTTATTTTCACTGATTATTAATAACTAATGGAATGATGATATAATATTCGATGAATTCTTTTATCAACAAAAGTACTTCCACATAAATATACCAGTTCTTTCGGTAATTGCACTTATTTGATTGTCATTTACAAATTAACTAATAGCCAAGATCTACAGTACCATCACCCACCTATCTGTAAATTTTTTAATGAGTAATTAAATATAAATCATAGGTTTAAATTTATGTACCACCTGCTTTAAGATATGTTCTTGATCCCGTTTCATGCATTATATTGCAGCGGCTTCAGCTTTAGACAACACATTAAATGTAATTATCAAAAGGAAATATAATAATCATAAATTTACAAAATTAGTGAATATTCTAATAATTTCCCTTCTTACGGCTTGGTTACGGAATTCTTGGTGAAAATCAATTTCTTGCGGTTTGTATAACGGAAATGCTTACTATCGTTATGTCAAAAACGGGCATATTAACATATACATCCCGAGGAGTCCGAACTTGCATAAAGATTCGAAAAGTCAATTCCAACAGAAATGACAGCAAATTGATCGTCAATGCCACGGCAAATTCGGACGCTGTCAAATTCCGAGTGCGACACTTGAAAATCTGCAGGAAACGTAAGAATAACGTTTTTTAAATAACAATTACTATGCTGTTATAAACGTTATTGCCAATAGGATGAAAGACATATTTTCTTGTTGAGAATCGTTATTCCAGCTTTTATTTTGTCGGATAACCACCTTAATTATTGAAAATTTAGTTATTCCCAAGAAGTATTTAATACACCATATTTATAAAGAAACATTAAAGCCAATGAATTTAAATGTCCTCCTATGCTTCCAAATTTATTTTTCTTCAATTCATAACGATAAGAATCTTACGAATTGTATAAATTGCAATCGAAACATAAGATGGTCGTAATCTTTTTCAAATGCCTATAGATTTTATAAAATTTTCATTTAATTAAAAATATAACATTAGAAATTTACCGGCTTGAATAAGTAGATAATACAGTACCTATGTAGGTTAATCTTATTATTTTTACATTTCGAAGAAGTATATTCTTCTTAATATTTTCTAATTCGGGTCAATGAATAAATGAGTCAGAATCTGGATTCATAACCGATAAATATATCACAGGACGTAAAAAGGGTTTATTTATTGGAGGATTTCTAAATTCAAAGGACCAAAATTAAAATTTTAATTATGATTATTGGAAATGATTCTTTTTAATCATAAAATATATTCATAAATTTGTTTTAATTGTCTTCAAAAAAGTTTTGCAAATAAATTATGATTTCCATAGCAACCAATAAGTCGAAGCGAAATTGAATTGTATTTCGTAATTGAAATTTGATTGAGCCATATGATTGAATAATTCTTTAGAAGTTCCTTTGAAACAATTATTTTATCTTAAGAAACTATAAAATATATCTATCATATGAATGTTTAATAATGAATTCAATGAGCACGGAAGCATACCTCAAACATTCGATACATCGTCTTTGTAGAAGTCTTATAAACAATAATATATATAACCAAGTTCGTTGTTTTTGGGTCGCAACGTTTATAATTTCGATCTTGTCATTTTCCTGTAATAAAGAAATTCGTATGCTCCTGGAATCTTTTTTGGAATAATTTATTGTAACTATTTACGCAGCTGCATAATAATGCTCATACATAATACGTTATTCCTACTTCGTAAAAAAAATTTAAAATTTCTGTATAAATACTGATACTTTTCGGAACTTAAAGTGAAATTTCCATAAAGACTGTGAAGATTAGCCCTTAATTAAGGAGGGTTTTTAAAAAAATAACGGTTTTGCATAAAATGAATATTCGATAGGATACTATTATATTTGGCTGTAAGGTGATAGTTATTTCAACTGAACTGAATAAGTAGACGCGTTCAATAGGACCATCTTGTTGAGATATTAAAAATTTTGTTGGTTATTGTTATAGGAAAAGTTAAATTGTTAAAAAATATTTAGGAAATGGGTACAGCAAGTACTCGAACTCAGGACATGTTTACTGAGATACTCTTATATTATAAGCAACATGCCTAGAGCTGTTACCACTATACTAATTCAACATTGATGTTAATTTATATATAAATTCAAATAGTTTAAACTAAATTGCTGAACATGTGATATAATTCGCCACATTAGTCATGTGAGCGTGGCAAAGGAAAGCTCAATAATTAATTTAATAAATAAAAATAAGCTTATATTTAATTTTTGTAGAACGCGCCAGAATATATTTAGAATTAACATTTTCACATTTTGAGAAATTTTCTGTATGATACTTTCATTTTTTTTTATAATAATATATGTTTTAAAGTTAAATTTCCAGTCTACTGATTAAAAAAAAGATATACCCTTATCTTTCTTTATATTTATATAGTCTTTATAGATGATGCTTCAATGAAACTTGAAAATTATCTCAACAAGAACAATTCATACGTTCAAAAGTAGATGCGGTGGAAGCTGGTAAGGTAGTGACTATAAAACATTTGGTCAGATTTTCTTTCTAATAATTTGAAAATTATATAATAGGTGAGAAACTGAAGCAGAAGTGAAGCAGAAGAGGAGAAAGAAATTGATACATAAAATTTAGCAGAACCAGTCGATGTTCTGTTAAAATTATTTGAAGAATTCTATACCCGTTCATATTTCTTGTTTTGAAATATCATCATATATTCCTTTAGGGTACTACCAAATGGAAATATAAACTCTGGAGATCTTGTTAACAATCTGTAAGACACCGAGAATGTGAATAAAAGTTATTTTGATTTAGCTGCTGGCTGTCCTTGCAAAGGTGTGGAGTATTATGTAATTATTATTCACTTTAAAGTTAAGCGAATGTTATGAGGACCGGTATACATCAGAATCACAGTTAAATCAAAGTCCATGAATGGCTTGTCAGTGTATAAAAAAAATTACTATAGTTTCACCATAAAATGCTGAAATCAAATATTTAACTGAGATGATGGTGAAGGCTTCTGAGAAATGTTTTTAACCTGTTCGTAATTAGCTTTTGAAATATTGAGAACAATGATTGAAGTCATTGACGTAAAGACAATAAACAGGTTATTGAAGGGCTTAACGATATAAAAAAGGGAAAAGTCAAGGAATGTTATGAAAATGCCAAAGTAAATATAAAATTTGCTGCGAGAAAACGTTTGAAGTAGCAGCGAAGTTATTTTATCAAATTTCTTTCTATTAAACCCGGCAGAAAAGTAAGCAATTTTCATATATATATATTATTAAGATGATATGATATTTTATCGCACGGCCGTATAGGATCATGCTGAGGTTGTTTGACCAATATTTTTTTATACTATATAATATTTAGCATCAATAGCTAATCATCGTACAATATTGAATATTAGTAGATTATTTGCATTTTATAGTTAATTATATAGTTAAAGAATAAAAATATTTATTTTTATATTAATATCCATAATAATTAGCCTTTCTTAAATTTACTATGGAAAAATACACTAAAAAAGATTAATTACTTAGCTATAGTTAGTATCGATATATTGCAACGGCTTACATGAGATATTTGACCTTTGTAGTAATTAATTAATTTGAAAATAAGATACTTTAATATTTAAAAATATCATCACAGTTTGCGTTATAAGAAGTTGGAATTAACCACGTAAAAAAAAATGTAAATTATTAACACAAGGTAATAACATTCTTCTATCATTTCTTTTATTATATTCCTACTGCGGAATAATAATTTTAACTAAATTTTGCATTGGATAGCAGAAAATATTATTTTCTAGAGATTTAGAAATTAATAATATAGTAAGAATTTTTTTTATAAATGCTTTTATTTCGCATTGCATATTGGTTTGAGATAATGTTAAAGAATAATAGAAATCAAGAAAAAGAATTGTTAAGATTCGATAAGCCTTTTTTATGCAGCAGCATGATCATGTGAGCCGTACGATAATATAGATATTGTACGGTGATTATTTACATTGGTTAACGTCACGAAGTGACGTTAACCAATATAAATAACACACCGTACAATAACATAACGTATAATACGTGTTAATCTAAATTTCCAATTTCGATTTTATCAAAGCATTACATAATGATCAAAGGTTCCATCATTTTATTATATTTATATGTTTATATAATTACAAATAAATATCATTTCATTTGTATTTTCACAAGATTATTAGTTAAAAATTGTCTAAATTAATAAATATTTACACTATTAATGAAACATTTTAAATTACTGCATATGACTCAAAGCAAGACATTAAATAATATCTTAAAATTGGCGGTTCTAATGCGACTTTCGCATAAATTTTGTCACTGTTATGGCCAAATAAAAAAAAGGAAATTATTATGAATATAATCATCAATTGTGATATAATTTAAAATATTTATGTTATAGATATATAAGAACATTGTTCAAGACATAAGCTGACCACAATTGACTGTGAATTTGAGAAAGTTACTGACAAAAAACCTCCAAAAGCATAAAATACAAGCATCAACCTACACTATGAAAAAAACCCATACAGTTTTTGTGTAGTTTGTGCCAAAAAAAACATTACAATTTTCAGACTGTGCAGAGTGCCAAAACGTGAATAACCCTAGTACCTGTAATTTCAAATTTTTAGCACATTTTTCCTACAATATCTGAATTAGGAAATAACTGTACTAATCAATAAAGATTTGTATGATTATTTCCTAGCTTAAATTTATTATCATAGATAGTATTTTTGTCTGCTCTGCTAGTTTACTTTTAACTTTTTAAATATCAGTTTGTTATTATTTTGCAATATTTGTAAAAATTAATTAATCTAATTTACGCACTTTTAGTAATATAAAATTTTCCATACGTTGATAAAATACTAAACTATATAAAATCTGTATGTTTTAATTTTTCAATACAATTTCTGTACGATTATTTTTGTATGAAAAATTGAAATATCAGTATACACCAGTACGAAACCTGTACAACTCTTTTCATAGGGCTAGAATCATTTTTATATATATCTTAAACAAGTACATTAAACCTCCTCCACATCGGTTTTTAATAATGTAAAACGCACAACTATTTATTATTAATGGAGTAACATGCTTCCGTATTTCGGCATTACGAGGATACATAATGGCGTAAAATTGATAATTATTTCTCATTGATAATAAATAGCCAATTCATTTGATATCTTTCATCTATCAATTTTATGCAATATTGATTGTACGTGAAAATTTTTAATTCAGAAGAATTGTATTTTTGAATCGTTAGAAAATTTAATTAAATGAATTTTGTATATAGTAGAAAATTCTTTTATCATGATGCAGGTAATACAGATATAAATCATACACAAAAAAATTAGCAACCAAAACATAGTATTAGCAACCCAAACATAATTAAATAATCCTATTTTAAATTTAAACGCATCCTATATGCGCCATATCACATGAGTCTCCGAAAACATCTACCCACCATTTGTTATTCCCGGTAAACAAGCCTAGAACAACCAAAAGAATTGCTATGATAATACCGCAAATGAAATACCAAATATGAAGGATTTCATATAAATTGTATAAATTTCTTTCTCCTCTAATATGACATAAATAAGCTAAAGCACTGTTAAATGACCAGATGGAGCATATTATTGTTATATATTTGCTCCGACAAAAATATCCGACCGGGGGTGTGAAGTAGACGAGAAATACTGTTATCCAAGGATAAACTATGGATAATAAAGCAGTCATCGTAACCGTTGCACGTTTTGAGGTTCGAATTTCATCTGTCGAATAGCCATCTAAGTATATTTTTGTATTTTCAAACACTTTTTTAGGATCTTTAACCACCAGGATCCCTGAAAACCCTCTTTTCCATATTGCTGGAAATGTCCAGGACAATAATAATGGTATATATGCCCAACCCTCACAGACAATCGGTCCAGTCGTCATGGATATTCCTGCAGTCACTCCGACTACTATGTAGTATGCTGATACCAATGATGACAATCGTTCTAGAACAGATGCTTTTGCTGTGCATTGTTCTACGAATCTCATTATATGGCTATTTTTTTTTTGTTCAGCTTTATTGCATAAGCACCGAAAGGTCTATATTGTGGTTTTTGATACGATATTTCCATGTCCTTTTTCACTTTAAAATAATCTACCGAAAGCCAGTATATACAACGTGATACTTCTTTATTCCCAACGTTGAGGGAGTAAAACAATCCACTAAATGGACAGCCAAGACATCGCAATACCCAAGTGAACTTTTCTGTAAACTTGCTCATTGGAGATTCTCCAATTATTGCTATAGCAGGAAAACAACCTAATACGTATTGAGGTAATGGGTTTAGCAATTTACGCAGGATTTGCAATTCTTCAGCTGCCATTATTGATTGATGGAAATGGAAAGAAATAATAGATATCATAAAGAGCCAACACTTGATACATATATTTATATTTTTTTTTTAAAAAGATGAATTTGATAAAAACAAATTTTCGGTTAAATACGGCTTTTACTTATTTTGGTAGTTCTCAATAGATAAAAAAAAATATAAAAAAGATCAAATACAATTTCGACAAAATAAGTAATATGATAGTTCGGCAATTAGTATGATGATCGGTCCGGCCCTTGAATAAGCCATATTTTATAACTAGCCCCAACCGGTCCCGTATGATATATACTGTATACAAAATGGAAAAAAATTCTAGTAAATAGAAATCCATTAATGTATTAACATCGATTTTTTAAATTAATATCTGTTCTATTTGTTACATTTTTTTCTTAAAATTTACCTACGCCTTTTTTTTTAAAAAAAAAAAAATTAAATAAACCCAAATCAAATTTAAATAGAACCGTTTTAAATTTATAAAAACTTTATTGATGATTTCCTAAACTATATTTACGTCCTGTCTATTTAGATGATATCGGAACGAAGTGCCGTTGGTAAATCAAAATTTGATTGGTTGATTCTAGTGCTCCGTAAGGGTCGGGTCGGGTCGGGTTTGAAGCAAACTCGAACTCGAACCCGTTAATATTTACAAGACCC
>CAMKVN010001087.1:0-20938 GCA_946474995.1 Funneliformis geosporum | reverse complement strand
TTGACCTGAAAATTTGTCTACCTGACCTGGATTTTTCAGGTCGGGTCAGATCGGGTCACAGGTTGACCTGACCTGATTTGGAGCTCTAACAAACCCGTATCAATTCCTGATCATAATTTTCCAGTAGGCTCTAAAACATAAGCTGATTCCATCTGTCTACTTATTGATTGATCCTAATAATACTAACGAATCTTTACATGCTGGCAAAATACGAATTTTTATTCGCCCTGAATATTTTTTGAGTATATCATGTGAAATACACATGATTGACCCTATAACTATTACAGAGGAGAAGGCTTTTCGTAGTTTTACTCATTATCAAAATTTGGTGAAACCTATTTGGTGCTTATTAACGGATGGTGGTCCTGATAAAAACCCCTGGTTTCTTGCTAATATTCTCAAATACTCATTCATTTTTAAGAAGCTTGATTTAGACTATCTAACAGTACGAACATATGTATCAGGATAATCAGCATATAACCCGGTAGAACAAAGTATGTCATTATTATCTGGCAAACTAGCGGGTATTGTGTTGAATGCTTTTAATTATGGAAAACATCTTGAGAGTGTAAATGGATAAGTTTCTATAGTTAATGAAGAACTTGGATATAGAAACTTTAAACATGCCAGTGAATGTCTTTGTGAATTATGGAACTGTGATCATATCAATAGATATCCAGTTAATGCTACATATGTTGAAAGACATGACCATACTATATTTTCAGATATTGACGAAGGGAATTGGGATTGGATTGATCGTTATTTGCAAATTTGTAAATATTCTCTTGATTTATAAAAATGCGAGGACCAGAATTGTTGTGGTCCACCACAAGCTCCTGATACTTTTAAACTCTTATCACTAAATAATAGTTTTCTTTTTCCTATTATACAAGGTCAGGATAAGCATTTTCTTAATCCATTGCATATATTGGAATTTTTTAAAGATCAGCTTCCTGGCTATGATGAATATTATCTGAGTATTTTACCCGAAATGTATCGCAAACTTTTATGTAAAAAGTGTAAAAAATATTTTCTAACAAAGATATTTATAAAGATGCATGTTAAGAACATGCATTCAAATAAAAGGGAAATAATACAAAAAATCAATAATGATGAACAATCTACAATCTCAATAGGCACAAGAAAAGAATCGGTGGTTTATACAGAAAAATATAAACAGGTGGATCAATCTTTTAATCATACAGATAATAAAATTGCAACTAGACAAGTATATAAACAACAAATGAAAGATAGTAAACATAAAAAAGATGGAGTAAAAATTTCTTAGGATCAGGATCATCTTATATTTCAAATTTGATAAAATTATGTAAAGCGAATATTATTACAATAAATAAATTTAATAATTGTATATAATTTTTGATTATTATTTGTGAGACTAAAATTTATAATTTAATTAATCATTCTATTCTATTTTTTTTTTCTCATCAAGTTTAAAGTTTATTTTTGTATGAATAAATTTTAAACTAAGATTTATTTTTTTACTGAATTTAAAGACTATTACGTGATTTTTAATTTTCCTTAAATGGAAATGATGATAGAAGGGGAAAAGGGGGTTAAAATCTTTAAAATTAAATTACGTAATTTCTGGCCCTCCTCTAAAAAGGAAGACTGTTTGGCCTAAGCCCAGAGTTTGACTAATATAGATTTTTTATTAGGAGCTAAGCAGAATGTTTTACCTTTCTGAGGCTGGTAAGTATTGTGGATAATAGAGAATGGTTTATCTTTACGAAGGGCCTTAATCCATTTGATATTAAGATCAGTAAGATCATTATCTATAACGATAATGCGTCTTGCTTTTTGAATTAGTATATATAGTTTCTCTATTGATTGTCCCGCTAAACGACTTTATGCCTGAGCAATTATCAATACTATTTCATCAAGGCATAAATCATATTGGCTTGGAGAACATTTACACTTTTTATCACATTTGCAATTATTGATAATGCGATGTAGACTCTCTATCTGACACACTACCCTCTTATGATCAGGTAGATTTATATTATCATCAATATCGCAATATGATTTAAGATTAAGTCGTATAGTAATAGTATTCGAGTAAGAGTGACGCGTAGATAATACATGCAAATTTACATCATCAGGAATAGCCAGATTTTCAAGAACATATGTTTTTCCTGTTTTCCAAGGTGATCTAACATAGATATCACATTCATTGGATAATGGTTTTATATATCTCTTCTCATATGTTTCTGTCGCTATAAAGGGTTCATTATACTTGACCCAAGATGGGAATTTTACAAAGGCTTTAGGAAAATTGGGGCTTTTACCTTGTGAGATGATTGTGAAGAATTTTTATTTTCTTGTCTAATTTTTTCTGCGATAGATGAGTCGCATTCAAAAACTTCTCCAGGTTTATCACTATCTTGCCAAAAGCATTTTATAATGAATATTCCACTGTTAGCATATACACGACCGAACTACCGCTGATTCTTGTCATATATACGTTTACACAGTAGGCATTCTAGTGAACCTTTTTGGTTAAAATATACAAAGCTTTCTTCATCCTTTTCTTTAATAATCCAATCCCTAAAATAGTTGGAATACTTTTGCAAAACAAGGTTTACATATTTTTGTAATACATCCTGATCACGATTATTCTTAGTGGATTATTATTTTTTCTTCACTAAGCATCCAAGGCTTTACTTTAAGTCTTAAACTAAAAGGCGGTTGAACTCTAACGTGATCAAGTTCATTCCAGTTATTATCTAGAGAGAATTGAAGAATACGCTTTACACAACCTTTTTTGCTAAACTAATAAGGCGAAGGTTAAAATTTTTACCAGGTAATTTACAATTGATAAACCTGCTGAATTTTTCACCAGTTATAGTATATACTAATTCAGTGAATGCTTTGAGCTCATGATGATCAATAAGAAGAGCTGAAGTATATAAAATATGATAGCTACACTTGCTAAAGTCTGATGATGTAGCGATTATTAATCCATTAAAAATGTCCTTCCAGCTACAATCAAGAATTCAATATAAGGCTCTTATAAAAGATAGGCAGATTCAAAAGAATACTTCTTGTATCTTAACATCAGTTGTTTTCATATCTTCTTGCGAAGCATTTATGTCAATAACGGCTCTTAAAGGTTTTTAACTATTAATACATTCATGAATTCCAGGTAAGCTATATATTTCAGAAATGCCATCGGCAACAGAAAATTTGGGGGCATAATCACAATTTTGGTCGATTTTGATAACTAATTTATCTTCTACCACACTTCAGTCATAAGCGTTATATAAGCTAGAGCCTTTTTAATTTGGAAAGAGGAATGAATAGATTGGGAGGTAATCTAATAATCCTTTATCATCTGACATATCTCTAGGTAATGATGATAGGATTCCCTGAATGGCATTTAGCAAATCCTTAGAGGAAAATTTATCATTGAAGTTTTCTTGCCTCAAAGTATATGTCATGTTAACCTTTCGTTTTTTTACAGCTTCGGTAGTGTTGGTTGAAACGCAGGAAGCTTCTTCATTATCAGACTCATAATTAGACTTGTAGTTATTAATATCATCTGATCCCAAATCAGATTCATTATCATTATAATCATCTGAGTCACTTAAGTATTTATTAGACTCAGCGCTGTCATAGTGGGCGAGCGTTAAGCCAGATCCAGTATGATAAGTTTGGTCAGAAATAATTGGGATATACATGTTGTCAGTTCAAAAGGAATTATATAACTTTATATAAATCAGAAATGTTTAATTATTTTTTTTTATTCATCGAAAAAAGAAGCAATAGCAAACTTAGATAGCAAAATACGAAAGAAAACCAGATGAATTATTGCATCAAAGTGAAGTCTTCTTCAGTAATATTATATATAAAATTGGAAAAAGACTTCACCTTTCTAGATATGTACTTAGTATATGTATTTTGTGAAGTCTTCTTCAGTAATTTTATATATAAAATTAGAAGAAGACTTCACCTTTCTAGGTATGTACTCACCCAATGAGGGCTGAATTTATCTGCTAATATTTCTCTAATGAAGAGAATGTATGCAGACGAGCTTGTAACTGACAAGAAGGATGCAAAATTCATTGAAAAAGACGTCAGCGAAACTCTTATAAATAATGTAGGAAACCAACTACTTCAATCCATAATATGTGTAATTTACATGTAAATAAGTATTATTCGAAAACATATTATCATAGAAAGAAGCTAAATGCCTTGCATCCAAGCTAGCATAAAACTAGCGAATTAATAGAACCACTCTAGCTTACCTCCAGTTCTATGACAGTTCCATAACAGTTTCAGAATACTATTAAGTCACCATTATGACGCCATCGTATTGCCAAGCTGAAACCTAAAATCACATATGTAAAAGATCGACCAGAGTTATACCATAGAGCCAGTCAAAATTAATTGCAAATAATCTGCAACACCTATCGCCTCTTTATTATACCATTTCAGTATTATAAAAGGTAACAAAATAAGCACAAAGGGTAAGTACCTCAATATAAAATTTAGCATCCATTCAGACACAGGAGACCAGTATCCTCAATAAAGAACTAGGCATCCAAACAAACATGAAAAGCCAATACAGTCATACCTCTCTATAGCGAATTTTTATATAACGAATTTTTTGGGCAACTATATTAAATTTACCCTCGTTATAACGAACTAGCCAATCAAATTCTTTAAAAAATTCACTATAGCTCTATAGCGAAGTTGAAGTTCAGGACATAAAATTCGTTATATCAAGGGTTGACTGTACTAACAATGTAGAATTTAACACGTAGACGAAATAGAAACTAGAAGAAAATAGCGATACTAAGATTATATGGTGGTAGTTAGATTAAATAGTGGGTGGTAGTTAAATTATATGATGGTAAATGATATGAATATCAGGAAGGGTTTAAAAGAATAGCTAGAATATAAAATAGATACCCAACATAAGAAAACAAATAGATTATATAGCGATATTTAGATTATATTATTCAGATTATATGATGGTAATTAGATTATATCTTTTAGATTATATGGTGATATTCAGATTGTATGATGATATTCAGATTATATAATGGTATTTAGATTATATAGTGGTACTATAATCTAGGGTAAGTGGAATACCACTATGTGATATAATTATATTACATGGTGGTATTTCACTAAATATATTAGATTGATCCTTTTGATTCAATCTATAATACATCTATTTTACCTTATATCTTCTGTTTATTTTATCATATTTTTAACATTTAAGTGATTCTAAAAACTGATTATAATAATAGTTTATTCAAATATAAATAACACTTATTCATCTAGTTTTTGTAAATTTATATAATTCATAAAAAATTAAAGTAAATATACTGATATGATAATATAAATCATATTATTTGATAAGATAATATACAGAAAATTAAATAAAATTATAAATGTAAAATTAGTAAAAACAAAAAAATATATTTTGATTATTTTAAATGTTAGGCTAATTATTTTATATAAACTAGGGAACGGGATCTGTTCAAAGTCTGAATATATAAATTATAATATTATATTTCACATGATTAATTATTTTGTAATACAAAAGACATAACATGTGATAACGTAAACAAAATGTCATTAGTTATCAGGCTTGTTAAATTTGGATGGACAGAATGAACTTGCATTTGAATGTCATAGTAGTAAAGTACCCTCCACTATACTTCGAACAATAAAATTTTTTTAAATTATAAAACAAAGAAATTAGATTTTTTATTTTATAATTAAAATTAAAATTTTTTAAATATAATTATTTTATTTAAAATATAATTTATAAAGTATAATATATATTATTTTTATAATTATTTTAATTATTTTAATAAATCCAATAAGCTATTAATAAAAAAACTAATATTTTATTTATAATTCTAGTTTGTAAAAAAATTCTAGTTTATAAAAGATTTTAATTTATTAATAATATTTTTTTAGAAAATATAGGAACTTTTTCAGAAAAATCAAATCATAAAACATAGTAAATCATATAATCTGTAATGTGATTTTACTGGAAATACTCTTATATGACTTTTTAAAAGATTTATTCAAAAAATATAAGTAAAATAATATATAAAAATTGAGTCTAATTATTCAAAAATAATATAATATATTATCAAATAAATTGATATTAATAATTTACTTATAAATATATAGAAATGTTATCAATAAAATCAAGTTATCAGATATAATAAATCCTATAATTTGTAAATTAAAATAATATAATATAAATAATTTTTAATATATGTAAATTTTAATAAAATTTTACTTTTTTATTAGATATTAAATTTAAGTTTTATAATATTATTAATTTTTATAAATAAAATAAAAGAATTTTTAACTTAAAATTATAAATTAATAGTATGATAAATATATATATATATTTAAATATTTATTGATTAATTATTTGGGATTAATATTGCTATTTAAAACTAAAATTCTGAGTTTAGATCTTTTAAAAATATTTTAGTTAAGTGTCAAAACTAGTTTAATTAATAATTGAAACTACTAAAATTAATTTTTAGTAATTTAGAATAGCATTCTTATTTAAGATCTTTATAATAAAGAGTGAAAAAATAAAAAAATAAATAAAAATTTATATATGATATATAAACATGATTTTATTATTTGATTTTTATAAATTTTTTTCTTTCTATTACAAAGAAATGTTTATTTTATATAATATAAATAAGGTTACTTACCTAAATTTTACAATTAGTTTCAGCAAAATGTTAAATATAGTTTTATTATAATTTCTCCAGTTTCACTATTTATTATGATAGTTTTGCCATTTTAGCATTTTACCATAATTTCACATAAATTTTTATAAGATTTTAATATAGTTTTGGCAAAGTTTTAGCATTTAACAGTTTTAGCAAATGAAAAAACCCTTTAGTTTCTCCAACAATCTTAAATATAAATATTATAAATTCTTAATATTTTAAATTGATTTAATATGATTTAAATTATTAAACTAATATAAATATTTTTTATATAAATTAAATTAAATTAAAAAAAAATAAAAATAAAATATTATAGCTAATTTTATAATTTATGGATCATTACAGCTAATTTCATAATTCATAAACCATTAATAATTTTTCAATCACATTCAGTCGCAATATTTTATAGTAATTTTATTATAAAATATTTTCAGTTGCATTCAGTTGCAATTTATTAGTAAAAAAAGTAAAAAATCTGTTATTATATATTAGATAGATTTTCTTAAATATTAAAGATAAAAATAAAAATAAATACAAATATTAAATAATAAATATAAAGAAAAGCTATTAAGAGTTTTAAAGTTCATATTAATAAATGTATATTCTAATTTTTTTACAATTTCTTTACTTTTACTTGATAATTTTTACATTATAGTTCTCATTTTGGCCTTCTTATACATAATAAATAATCTCACCTATAGTGGTTAAAAAGATTTTGAAAAGTAAAATATTCAATAATTCTATTTTAAATGAATTTTACATTCTATGTGATTTTGAGAGGATTCGGATCCTTAAGATAACAAATCAGATCATGTGTTACCAAAACCTTATACTGTATGTTAATGCAAATAGTATGATTTATGAATGCTCATAATATTTTTTATGTAGGAAATAAATATATATTCCTGAAATCAATTTTGCGTTTACGGAGAAAAATTAAACTGACACTTTTCGGAAACAAATTGTAGGTTGACTTATTTTTGTGAATAATTCGTTTATGATTTTATTAGCACGTCACTTCTAATAAGTAAAAGAGGACAAAGTTGTGGATGATAAGTCCGTAAATTAATGAGCAACGAAAAATAGGACCAGAAGTAACCTGAAAGAACACATAAAATGTTGTTGATAAGTAGAGCTTCCATGGTTGATTAAAATCCTTTTCATCATGATTCTAAACCTTGAGAAACTTGGATATAGACCAGGAATCACGTTAAAAATTTGGTCTCGTATTAGCCATCAGAGAGCAAATCTTTTTGGATAATTGAATTAAAATAAATAAATATTAGATACGGAAAACTGTTAAAAATTCGTAGATTAATCATGAAAATTCTTAATGATGACGATTCCCTCCCCGAATAAAGTATTTTGGAATATGATATAATCTTGTGATCTAATGATAATATGACACTTTTAAGTCATCTTTGACTTCGAATCCAACTTCAACCGGTTGATCATCTCTTGTTACACTTTCATATTTAAATTTTTAAGGTTTTTACATGGATATATCTCGTGGACACAAGAAATCAAATGAAATTATAGGAATTTATCAGATTTTGTGTTCAATTGGTGTAAAAGAATGAAGAGGCGAAAAAATTAGAATGTGATATAAGTAACGAAGAATTTAATAATAAATTGTTTCTTTTAAAGAAAACAAACTATAAATTATTTATTTGAAAGAATACAATATAAAGAAAGAAATTAATTAATTATCAAAGAAAAAAAAGAAAAGAACTAAGCTGCTTAGTGACATAATTCATAAATCCCCAAATAAACGCAATCAAATTTCACCAACAGTCCATCTACGATTTTTAATGGCCAATTCGACAGCACAATGTCCCCAATCAATTCCATGATTATGCTTTTTTTCACTTACACCCAAACCAGATCTTTCCAATGCTTGTTCATCGGTTAAGCAAGTTAAAACACCAAAAATACAAGGAATACCAGTATCTAAACCGACTCTCATTATACCATTACTGACGGCTTCTGAAATATATTCAAAATGCATAGTAGAACCTTTAATCAATACTCCAATACAAATAGCTGCATCAAAAGTCTGGGAGTTAACGGGTGGAGGCCCAGTATTCTCTCCTAGAGTTGAAAATAGTTCTGCTGCATTTGGAGTAGCTTGAAGTCTTGATGCTGCGATAAGACGTTGAGCCGCAAATGGTAATTCAAAGGATCCTGAAACTGTTTGAATAGTAATATTTTCGGATTTAACTGAATGTTCCTTAGTCATGGTGTCAACTACTCCTTTTACTAATTCGTCTACAACCGAAGGATTCCAACGGGTATGTACAATTAGAATACGTAAAGAGGAACCGTCATATTTTTCAAGTGGTGAAGCTACTCCTTTAACAACTGACATGCTTATTCTTGAGGAATTGTGAGAGAAAAAATAGTTATCTGATTTTAATTTTTTATCAACGATCTACGAGATTCATGATAAAGCATTGATTTGATGTAAATTACTGACATTTTACTATATTTGTCTTAGATTGCAACAGCATTTATCTAGATCAAAAGTTCAACAAATAAATGCTACATCCCCGTGCGTCCCATGTGCATTTATCGAAAGTAGATGGTTATTTAGCAACGTGCCGTCACGTGCGTGATCGAGGATGAAATTTTTACACATCAGTCGGTTGAACATTTGAACATTTCGGTTCGAGATACTCGACATTTGATTAATTTCATATATTAAGATCGCATATAGAACAAATAAATACTAATTCGATCCAAGTTACGCTAGTGAATTTTTGGATTTTTATAGTGCCTAATGTTACATATTTTCAATATTATTTCGGGATTTTGGCAGTTGTGTTCAGGCAAATGCATGACTATGATAATCCTTAAAAAAATAATTCCGGACAAAAAAAAAAAAACCTCCTTTAACAAATGAATCAATCAAAGAAAAATAGGTTATACAAAATTGCGGATTTGTAAAGTACCCATAAACTTTCCCAAAAAGAAATCGAATTAGAGCTTATTACGTCTATTTCGGAAATTAAACATTTGATAGAATCAAATGTGGATGTATTACTGCATAAATAAACAATTAACTTGAAACTTAGTCAAATTCAGTAATAGAACATTTATCGTACAATTTGATTATCCTAATTTATCATTTTAGGGAGAATGATTCTAGAAACTTTAAAAAAGTTATTTTCAGGGTTGTAGCCGTCATTCCATCTACCCTTCAGATCCTCCAATCGCAAAAATTTTTGCTATAAAAAATGAAATTCGAAAATTCTGTCAATTCATTCAATTCATTCAAATTTTGAGATGCAAATTATTAATCCCATAATCATAGGAATCGAATGACAAAAAAAAATTTTACCCTCTCAAATACAAACATCTTTCGATTTTGAAATAACTTAAGATACCTTTCGCATCAAATTTCTTTCCCCCCAAAATCCATCCCATTTTTTTAAATTCTCTTTCAAATCTTTGTTTACTTATAACAATTTTTGATTCTTCCCTCAAAAGTGTTAGTATATTTTTCTTAACCCAACCCAATAACCATGGCTCCCTTGGTTAACAAGACTAAAACAAGCACCTCACCTTTGGTCAATAAGAATAGAAACGGGTTAATGGTCGTTAATAATGATAAAGCAATTACTTTAAATAACAAGACTAGAACTAACAACACAAGGGTCCGTTGGAGATTATGCGAAGCTCCTCAACATATCCTTGAAAAAGTTAACATCCCATTATATGCAGCTACGAACGCCGTCAATGATAACATTAGTAGAGTTCGTTGGATATTAGCTGAAGCTCCTCAACATATTCTTGACAAGATCAAACCTCCAGAATTCGCAATTCAAAACACTGTTAAAGATAATAGAGTTCCTCTTTCTTCAAGCAACACCGCAATTACTATGAATGATATACAAATATCAAACAATATTCCCCCGTTAATGGCTAATAATACTACAAAACTATGTAGTCAACATCAACGCAATAACAGACGATCGCTCAGAAAGCAACCGTATCCTCGAAGAGCACCCAACTCTTCGTCCGAGGATGGATATGTAATTCGAGTTAATATTTACGAAGTTTATAAAAGAAATCCAAAGCTATTGTCGAAAACCTTGAAAGAGGTTAAGAAAATAGAAAAAAAGGAAGAAAATCCATTTGTTTTGAGACTCGAAGATTTGATGGCCCAAATCAATGATCTAGATATTGACCAATCAACAATGAATTTTACGAGCCCTAAGATAACGTGGAAGAAGGGTTCATCATCACTTGAAATCAAGGAACTAGAAGGAGCTAATCTACTTCATAAAGAAGAGTGGGAACTCTGCTCCAAGTTAAGAATGCCGCCTCTACAATATTTGAGAGGTAAACTTGCAATCCTCCGTGGCGCCGGGAAGGCCCGGAGAGATCATTTAAAATTTAAAAAAGTAGACGCACAGCGCTTAGTTAATTTTGACGTGAACAAGGCGTGCAAGCTCTGGGAGTTCTTCGATCAACTTGGTTGGATCTGAACTTTCATGATAATCGCCATTATCAAAAATACGTAAAAAAATTTTTTTTTTTTTTATGATAATAATAAATATTAATCAGGAATTTTTTGTATAGTTTTTAGATACTATTATTTTTTTATGGTGCTGTAAACTATTAAAATGTAGATAGAATTAAAGAAAAATTTTAAAATAAAAAAATATATAGAGTGTCACAAGTTGAGTGATCACGATAACCCTTTTATATATGTTAACGCTTTTTCATTCGCAAATCAATTACTACAAGAAAGTTGGTTTGTTTTTCTAAGTTTTAAAAAAATAAAAAATTGCAACGTGATATCATTATTTCAAATATAATTAATTTTTATTATTATAGCATTTATGTTAATTATTATCATGATTTTAATATGAATGCTATTTTAGTTATACATCCTATCTAATTATTAACACAAAGTGTAAATTATCAAAATTTATGAATAAAAAAAATAGCTTATAGATTCATTTTGACTTCACGTATAATTATTATATATTAAAATATTTTATTTTTATATAATTTTTAATAAATAATTTTATATTTATCATTTAAGAAATAGTATAAATTTATTTTAAAACTTACTAATAATCAAATTTAAGAAATTATAGATTATAATAGATATATATTCTAAAACTCTTACTAAAGAATACTTTATTTAATAACTTAAAGCAATTTATACTAACTAAGATAATCTTTAACTTGGAAATTTTTATAAAAGAGAAGTCTAAAGTAGAAAAATAAAGATAGAGATTTATATAATTTAATAATAAGTTTTGAAACATTATTATAGAAAAGAATAAATACTTTAATCAGAAAAAAATTTAAATGTTATTTAGTTTATGAATTTGAAGATACAAACTTAGATTCTGATAATACTTTTAAGAAATAGAAATACTAGAAAAATAGGTTATAATAATATAATAAATATAATTAAATTTGTTTATTTAGATTTATTTTGGATTTGATAAAACATCTAAACTTTAAAAGTTTATATAAGTTTTCTAATTTTATAGATTATTAATAATGTTTTAATAGAATTTTACCAAGTTTTACTTTAATATTTAAATAACTGGCTAAACTTTTAAATTTTATTAAGCAATTGTAAATATAATAAAAGATATTATTATAAAGATGAAAAATATAATATTAAAATTTTTTATTAATAAGTCTTATTATCTTACAAGTATTCTTCTAAAAATAATTATTAGTATAATTAATTATTTTATAAAAAAATTATATTAATTTTTTATTTTTTTTTAACTTATATTATGTAAATTATACTATATAAATAATATTAAAAACTATTACAATTATATTTATTAAAAAATAAAAAAATTTATTTAATATAATATAGATCTTGATTTTTATAGACTTTTTCAGAATATTAGTATTTTAAAATATTTATTACATAATAAGTTTATATAATAATAAATATTTTATATTATTTTATTTTTGTAAGCTAGATATATAATATATTTAGATTCAAAGATTTTTTTTTAAAATGCTTATAAATTTATAAAATATAAAAATGTATATAAAAAAATAAAAAAAATATTTTTTTATTAAATTTGATATCTTTAATATCATTTATAAGAAAATGATTTAATCAATACAAATATTTCTAATATTATACTATTTTATATTAAAAGAAGTTAATTTATTAATTGATTTTTTTTTCACTTCATTATTTTAAATGAAAAAATTACCTAATTATAGGTTAACGCAAAAAGATTTGTATCTCATAAAAAAAAAATAAGATTTACACTAAGAAAAAATTTTTTGATCAATTAAACATAGCAAGCTGAAATCCACTTGTTTATTAAAATATGAAGAGTTTGTTAAAAAAATATCTCTAAAAATTTTTTAATAAAATTTTAATTTATTGTATTTTAATTTTTGATAATATTAGATTAAAATGCAATAAAAATTAAAATTTTATTAAAAAATTTTCAGAAATTCATTTTTCTAGTAAACTTTTCATATGATAATTTGAATTTGCTACTAAATTTTTTTAGTTATTCCTTAGATTAACTATATAGCAGGCAAATTTGTCTATGAAATTAAAAAAAGTAGTAATTTCTTTATAAAATGTTAAATACTACTTTTTAATAATATCATTATTATATAAAAAATATAATTTAATATATATTTTATAAACTTTATTACAGTTAATTTCATAATTCATAGACCATTAATAATTTTTCAATCGCATTTAGTTGCAATTTATTAGTAGTTTATGAATTATAAAATTAGTTATGATAACAATTTTAAGTTTTTTAAAAGGTTTTTAAATAATTTAATTTTATATATTTGCATACTAATTGAATCACTTTAATATTGATTAAAATTATAAATTTCTTAATAAATTATAAAAATTATAATAATAAAAATTTTCTTTATAAATAATTTTATAATATTATATTACGATTAATTAGTCTGAAGTGAAGCATAAAACTATATATGTTATGACACATGGTATTCTGATTTCTACCTGCTCAAAAGTTGAATTAATATATAATTAGTTATTTTTATTACACAGGTTTCAGGCTTAGCAATAATCTTATTCTCTAGTATAATTAAAAGTAAATTTTAAAATGTTTATTATATGAAATTTTTTAAAATAATTTTTTTTTAAAAATTACAAATTTTTAGCTTTAAATTAACATATTATATAATCAAAAAATAAAATTTGTTATAATATATTAAATATATTATATATTTATAAAATTAATTTAAAAAAAAAATTTTAAAAATATTAATTATTTATAAAAGTAAATTAGAAAAAAAATTATTAAATTAGAAGAAAATTCATAGTAAATAAGCAGGCAAATTTGCCTGCAAAACTCTATAATCTAAGGAATATAATGTTTTCTTTCTTTTTAAAATAAAGTAATTTACTAATAAACAATGAAAAATTGATGATTATAAATGCATATAATTATTTTTCCAAGATCAATTTTTCAGAAGAAGGTTATCAGAAGATTATATTATGCAAATGAATTACTGAGATATCATGTATTACAGAAGATATAATTAGAAGTATTATATTTATTGAAATAAACGTAATAATAGTATAGTTATACTATAATAAATGCTTAGACAGCCTAAATTTCAATCTAATGAAAATATCTCAAAACTTTTACGTATTTTAAATGCTAACAAAATAGCAGAGCAAATTTCTATATCACTTTTATATTAGTTATTTTTTCTGAATATATATATATATTATAAATGAAAGCTTTTTTAAATACTTTATCATTTGGATTATTATTATAGTTAAGAAGAAAGGAGAAATATTCTTCATGAATCACCAAATAATATTGCCTCCTATTGTTATTATTTCAGATTTCATTTTGATAATTTGAAAGGTCAATTGATATTTCACATTGTCTAGAAGTTTTTTTGATGATATTTTGAAATAGATCTACTAATAACCTATATAATAAATTAGTTTCAAATTCTGTTTATGTTTGAAAATTTTCAATTAAACCTTTAGAAAACTAGAAATAAAAAAGAAATTCTAAAGAATAGAATGATATTCTTAACATCATTAAAAATGCCAATATTGTTTCTGATCAAATGAATTATTATGAAAACTTTAATGTAGAAAATTTTGAAAATCTTTTTTGATTTTTTGTAAAACATTTCATAAAAAATATGAGTCAGTAAACATTTATATAAATGGGACAAGTTATTATAAATATTAGGTTGAAAGTATTCTAATTAGTATAAAAAAGCAGGAATTAGCCAATTGGTTATTGCATATAATATTATTTTCTAATGAATTACAGAAACTAGAATTATTAGAGTTAGTTAAAATATAATAGGAAAGGATACCATTTTTTTGTGTTGAAATAGCAAAACAGTATAAACATGAAATTTTTTATATACCTTCTTATTTATCACTGCAAACTTCAGATATTTGGGTAATTATAAAAAAAATGAAATTGCAAGATCAGATCTGCATCCAAGCTTATTGTCTATTTGAAATATACTTTTAAATGCATTTAAAAATAAAATTAATTCAAAGCTTATAATAATTGGATTGGAGAAGAGCATTTATAAATGTTAAGACATATTTTGAGGCTGACAAAGAGGTTCAATTTATTGATGAAGAATCCAATAATTATAGTAATTCTGATGATAATGCTTGATTTATATAAATAATAATATTATAATATTTTCGAATATATTTTAAATGAAGAAAATTTTGAGTAAGATTGGAAAATTTTTTAACATCAACATAATAGAAATTTACAAAAATCATGATTCTTGAAGTTCAATAAACATACTTTTGATATTAGCGAATAATGTTACAATTTGTTAATAAATCATTGAAAATGCTGCTAAGAAAGATAGTGTATTTCTATTGATGAAACCTATTTGTCATTCCAATCCCAATTCTTGATTAGATGGTAATTCTAATCACACATCAACTTAGTTGTTAAGTAGGCAAAGCATAATACCAAATGTTCACTCTATAGTATACTGTGTATTTACATGCTACAAAAATTCAAGGGGCCTGTGTTCTAATGGGGAGTATAAAATCTTAACTATATAGATAAAAAGTAATATTTTTTGATAAGATAAATTTTTGAAAAAAATTATTAACAGTATCAGTATTTCGCCATACATTTATATTATGCAAGTATGAGAGAAAAATATAAAATAAGTTTAATTCAAAAAAAATATAAAAAAAAAATTATTAGATAATTTTTTTTCCTCCCTAAGTGATATTATCAAATAATCACTATATCGGAATACATTTACATTCCACAGAGCACGTTTTAAGATAATTTCAATTAATTATAATTACCTTTAAAATAAAACAAATATGGATGACGATTCCAACCTTCAGATTGGATATACTAATTTTTTATTGCTTGAGAGTATGCATATTAATACAGGATAATTTAGGAAATCTGGATTGGCTAATTATTGGATAATATGATTTCCAATGAAGATCTAAAGACTTTCATATTTTATGATTATCATAGCGATGAACTGCAGAGGAATCATAATTATAAAAATACTGGATATATCAGAAGTGTTTGGTAAGAGAATCAAATAAAAAAATAATATATTAATTTTGCAAACGCAGATATCAATTAATCCTCAAAATAGTTTAACAAGTACTCTGCTCCAAAACAATTTTTTTGAGCATAAAACTATTGAATGGTAAAAAAAATATTAAAATACTTTCGCACTTCTAAATTAATAAATACCTAAAAAACTCTCCAATAAAAAATGATTTCATTCACCTTCGATGCTATCATTTTCATTGCTTATATCACAATATATGAGATGATTCTCTAAGGCATCCTAATAATAGAGATACTCTAAGGCATTTTCGCAGGGAATACCATAATATATATAATCTTTGCAGGGGGTTTACATACTGTTTAGGAAAACTAATACAGTGAGTACTCTCAACAAAGAAAAAGAAAAATTTTCAGCAGTATAATTAGATAATAACAATTTCTCTACATCTCCTAAGCTTTGCAGATCCAATTATCACAATAAGTGAAACCTGACTTCAAAGTTAACCTTTGCCAAATTGGTGACATACATTAAATCGACTCTTGAATCATAATTTCCATAGAAGGTTCTAGTAAGTATGAACTGCACAACCGTCGCAGCTTTTCAATCGACAAAAAATAAATAGTAAACAAAAAAGGGAAAAGCAAGAAGGCATTTTCTGTATTACTAAAGTAAATGTCGAATGGCAAATTTTGGATATCCCTAAACGTTTACTTTACCTTAGTAAACGTATCAAGAAAATGAAAAAAAAGAAAAATAAAAGATATTGAAAAGATGAAAAGTAAAAAATTTGAAAAATACTTTCATATAGATTAACAACAATACTTTTATGTATTAACATAAAGGGGGAATATTAAAGAGGGAAATATATTTAATTAATAGGGTAACCAAAATTGTTCACAAACTCCCGCAAGCATTCTTAAACAGAGATGTTTTTCAACAAAATCTTGGATACAATCAACAGAAGAGAGATTTCAGTCCAGGTCGAAATCATTTCGAATATTAGAGGCTAAAGTTATGAAATAGTTAAAATGACATTATATTATATAATTTTCATATTGAGAAAAAATAAAAAATAAAAAATGTACGATCTTGGTCAATACTACTCTGATTCGTATAAAATAATTATCATTTGATTCCTTACAACAAGATGGATCTAATGAGCTAACATTTATTAATTTTTAATTATCCAATCATGAGATAATCGCAATTCTACTTTAAATAAAGTGTCTGGATTTCAAAATTTAATTGTGAATATCTCAAAATGGGCTGATCTGATATCAATGAATGTTAGCTCATTAGATTCGTCTAGTAGCAAGAAATCGAATGGTAGTAGTTTACGAATAAAAGTAGTATTGACTGAGAATGTATATTTTTATTTTTTTAGAAATTTTTTTATATGAAAATTATGTGATACAATATTATTTTAACTATTTTAACTTTTTATTTTTATTTTGACTTTAAAAGTCAAACTATTTCTACTTTTGGATTTTCATTTTAACTTCATATATAATTATATTACACTACATTAAAAACCTGTCTGTTTTCCACAAAATTTTATCTAAATCTCTTTTTATTGCTATTTTACCATAATATGATTCTGTTCTCTATAATCTCTTTAATTGTAAAAGTTTTCTTATTTACAATTTTCAGCTTACTATATTATATTATTATTCCTTGCAATTGTTATTACTTAGATTGTAGGATTTCGCAGGCAAATTTGCCTGCTTATTTACTATAAATTTTCTTTTAATTTACTTTTATAAATAATTAATATTTTTAAAAAATTTTTTTTTTTAAATTAATTATATAAATATGTAATATATTATAATAAGTTTTATCTTTTAATTATATAATAAAAAATGTAATGTTATTTAGAAGATAAAAATTTGTTATTGTTAAAAAAAATTTTTTTTAAAAAATTTCATGATTAATCTGATAAAATTTTTATAGTTTACTTTTAACTATATTTATCATAATATATATAATATAGCGGTTTGTTCTAGGACATATTAATATATTAATATATTAATATGTCCTAAAACAAACTGCTTATACAAGATTAATATGTCTTAGGATGTTATAATATATAAATTAATATATCTTAAGACGTTATAATATATAAATTAATATGTCTTAGGACGTTATCGTCTATTGACTAATATGTCTTAAAGATGGGGGTCTGCTTCCCTCTCTATGACCTGTTGGTTAGTAAATATGGATGAGATTTGCGCCTATTTGGTTGCCTTTTATAATACTGAAATGGTGTAAAAAAAGAGGCGACGGTGGCGCGGTATATTTTCTTATAATGATAATCAGCCATAAAATCCGATCTGCTGTAACGATCTTGGAACGCAATTATCTCGACATCTACCAGCCCAATTTTGATGAAGATTGGACTACTGGATTCAGTAGGTTCTGATCTATCCAACAAGCCTAAATTCGCATAAATCCGTTCAGTGAGTGTCGAGATATTATCCTTCAAAGTTTGGGCAAAAAAATATATACTCTTAGCCAATTAGATCGCCTGAATATAACTGCGTGATCATGTGACACCACGTGGACTTCCGTTGGATGTCATGTGATACTAAGCCCTAAGGCCAACATTCTATTGCAATTTGAGTATCTCAGTAGCTATCAGTTATACCATGTAGCTTACTCATGATTTTAGATCGGTTTAGTTTATATTGCCATTCTCTATTACTACTTACTTGTACCCGTTTACGATCAATATTTATTTGTGAGAATTTTTTACCAAGAATATTACTACTTAATACTTGCTCATTATTTTATTGCACCAAGCAAGATAATTTTGATATAAAGTAGCGCAACATATTTGTTTGCAAAGAACGTCGTTAGGCCATAATGAAACATAATCTATTTTCATTTTCTTCAGTCAGACATCTTTTAACTTCTGGCTCTGAAATAGCCAATAGAGGACCATCAATGACTTCGGAATCATCATTGGGTGGATAAATCATGAATTCAAAGATAGTTCCATCTTTTGGACGAATAGGTTTTTTCACACGAACGTGTTCATCTGTTTTTTCATCGTATTTGGGTGACCAAATCATTCGCAAAGAGAAAGATTTAGAAGGACCTCTATTTGCTATGTTATCGATAATACCTTTTTTCTGCAATCCTACTGGAAGTTTTTTACGAACAAGTTCAGTGAAAACTGAAACCTTAGCGATATTTGGAAGTCTCATACTGAAAGTTAAGACATATAGAGATATTTTTTTCTCATCACTACTTTCAGCAATAGACATAGTTTCTTTATTCCATTTTGGAAAAATTTCTAGACAAGTATCTCTAAAAGCACAACATAATAAATTTTTCACCTGTTTGTCTGAAAGCTTGGGGGTAATAGCATCTAATGTTTCTACTGGCAAATCAAAATCTATAATAGGCCGGAGTGGCTCATCACCATCAATATATTCATGTAAGGAATGGCCTTCACAATCTGAAAGTATGGCTTCTATTTCATCCTCATTGTCTGCGCTAAGAAAATGTCTTGGTCTAACACTATTATTACGAATTTTATATAAGCATTCACTAATATCTTCAGCTTTAAAACCTTATTTGTAAAGGGCGGGGGCATCGAGAAACTCTGATTAGGTCATTTTTAGATAACTTTTGAAAGGTATACTATATCCTAACTCAGAATATATTGTCCTAGGAAAAAAGTTTAAATAAAAAATAATTATAGTAATTTAAGGAATACCCAATGAGAGCTAAATTTATCTGCCAATATATTTCTAACGAAGGGAGTGTATGCAGACAAGCTAGTATCTGAGAAGAAGGATGCAAAATTCATTGGAAAAAGCGCCAGCGGAACTCTTGTAAACAATGTGGGAAACCAACTACCTCAATCCATGGTATGTGTAATTTACATGTAGATAAGTATTATTCAAAAACATATTACCATAGGAAGAAGCTAAATGCCTTAGAAAAATCTGCCCTAGAAAAATCTGCCTTAGGAAATTTTTGACTTCCAGAGGCAGAAGCGAAATAGCAAATTAACTTTATTAGGATGCTAGAATGATTTCTTGAATGGTCTGCCCTAGGTGGCCTAGGTGGCCTAGAAAAAATCGGACTTCTTTACTTTTTATTTTTATTTTTTAAGGGTATAGCAAAAATATAGCATATATATAACATATATAATATATATATAGCATACCAATATATATACCAAAAGATAGCATAGAAAAATTAGATTATTTTCCCTAGAACTTTATTTTACTAGACCATCTAGGGAATCTAGGAAAGATAATACAAGAACAAGTCGAATCGAAAAAAGAACACTTTCTTTTATAACAAACTCTGCCCTCGGAAATGGTCCAGTAAAATTTCTGCCCTAGGAATCAAAAAATTAGCATATATACCCGATGCAATAGAATGCTGGCCTTAGGGCTCAGTATCACATGACATCTAACGGAAGTCCACGCGGTATCACATGATCACGCAGTTATATTCGGGCGATCTAATTGGCTAAGAGTATATATTTTTTTGCCCGAAATTTGAAGGATAATATCTCAACACCCACTGATCGGATTTATACAAAAAACTCTTTCTCACTTCAACATGACCACCACTAGACAAACAAAAAATTCAAACAAAAATACACAAAACAAAAATTCTTTTACTGAACTTTTCAC
>CAMKVN010001086.1:0-20939 GCA_946474995.1 Funneliformis geosporum | reverse complement strand
TATATATATGTGAAGAGATGTAGAGAATATAATTATATTGTTCTTAAACTATTGCTACATCCTTATACTTAGCCTTTCAACTAGTTTCTCCTTGAAGTTCCTATTTGGAGTTTCTAGTTTAGAGGGTTATGCGTGTCATCATAGGCTAATGATCTATTACTTTATTTTTTCATTAACCGATTTGGTTAATTTCACAGATCATCTTTTACTGATTATTGTGTCATTGATTCTTGCAGATCAATTCACATGATGATCATTTGCAGATCACTTTACTACATCACATTTCTAATTTTCCGAAGATCATTTGGGTTACAATATTTAATAAATTATAAGATTTTATTGTTAAATAATATATTTTATTTTTTTAAAATTTAGATATTATTTAAAAAAATAGTAATAAATATAAAGTAGATATTCAATCAATTTGAATTAAATATATTAAATAAACTATTTTTGAATAATGTTAAAAAAAATGAGTAATAAATATTTTAAAATTTTAAAAGTAGATTTTTATCAAGAAAATTAATTAAAAATGATTTAAATATCTTTAAAATTATTTATTATTAAAAACATTAGTAAAAGATGATTTTGTAATTTTAAAAATGATTCTATAGATTTAGAAATATTTTATTAAGAAAATATTAGCAAAAATATTTAAATATATTCTTGATTTTAGAAATATTTTTTATTAAGAAAACATTAATAAAAAAATACTATTATAATTTTAAAGATATTTTTTATTATAAATATTAGTAAAAACATATTTATTATTTAAAATAGTAATATTAGTCATAACTAAGGTTGCTTATCTAAATTCATTTTGGATTTGGCAAAATGGTTTAACCTTTAGTTTTGCTAAATTTTTACTAAGTGATTGATATAGTTTTGCCATTTTTATAAGCTTTGATATAGTTTTACCTTTTTCCAAATTTCGCAAATTTTTTAATAAGGTTTTAATATAATTTAACCAAGTTTTACTTTTACCATTTAGACGTCTGTCTAAACTCTTGATTTCGTCTAGCAACTTTAGTCATAATAAATTCTGGAGTTAACTCAGTCAACTATTAGAGACTTTTCAATCAACTCAGCTATTGACTGAGTCGACTGAGTTGAGACACTCATTTGAAATTAGTGATCATAATTATATTATTAATAATTTAATATGTATTAAAAATTTTTTAAATTTAATTAATATTGCAAAAAAATATATAATTATAAATTTCATCATAAATAATATATATTGATAAGAATCTCATTTGACTAAAATTTGAAGTTTTGTTTAATTAAAAATTTTACAATACTTTGACCTTATATCAAATTTGAAATAGCGATTCAATCATAACTCAGTTATTAAAAATTCTGAAGTAGATTCTACTTTATTTTGCAGAATCAACTTAGCTATTGATTCTGATTCTAATGGCTGGTATAACTATTTAAAAATATATTTATTAAGAAATATTAGTATAAATATCTTTAAATTATAAAAATATTTATTTCTAAAAAATTATTAATAAAAAATAAGTTACAAAATCATTTATTAAAAATTTATTAGTAAATAAGGTTGCTGGAGAAATTAGAGGATTTTTTCATTTGCTGAAATTGTCAAAATGTAAAACTTTGCTGAAACTATATTAAAATCTTATGTAAAATTATAATGAAATGCCAAAATGCTAAACTGTTATAATAAATAGTAAAGCTAGAAAAACTATAACAAAATTATATTAAACTTTTATCAAAATTTTGCTAAAATTAATTATAGAATTTTAAAGAAGTTTAAGCAAATATTCTTATTAGTAAATATATCTACTTTTTAAAGCTGTAGAAACTAAGAAAGTATTAGTAAAAACCGCTTCTAATACTTTAAAAATAGCTTTTATTAATTATTTAAAATAAAAATCAATTTTTAAAAACTTAATTTAAATTTAATTTAATTAAATTATCATAGAATTCTATATATAATTAATGTGTAATTCTTGAAAACTACAACTGTTAAATAGGATATTGTAGTGTTGATTCTTTTAATTGAGTAATAATTTTTAAACATTTTATAAATACATTTAAATTAATGTTTATGCAAAAGTTTAATAGATATTTACTAAGTAATTATATTTTAAAAATATGTTTATTTATAAGTTAAAAGATAAAAGAAAATAAAGAAATAATAAAATAAAAAAAAATAAAAAAAAAAATTATATACTAAATAAAAGTAAATATAAGGTAGATTAGTTGCTACCTAAAACTACTAAAACTAATTTGTCAAATCCTATTTTTTATATAATCAAAAAAAGTTTTTTATTTATATAAAATAAATTATATAGAAAGATAAAACTGATATATAATATATAGGAGTGTTGCCAGTAAAATCATATTACAGATCATATGATTTACTATATCTCGTAACTTTATTTTATTAGTAATGTTCCTATATATTTAATTTATCATATATAGGAGATTTGCTAAGAAAATGGTGTTTTAAGCATTTTTTATTAAAATTTTAATATTTATTGTATTTTAATCTAACATTATCAAAATTAAAATGCAACAAAAATTAAAATTTTAATAAAAAATACTCAAAATCACATTTTTCTAGCAATCCTCCTATATGACTAATATATCTAATATTTTAACTATGTTTATTGTTAAATTTATTGATTACTGCATCACAAATACCATATCATATTTATTCGTTTATGATATTATTAAATATAATTGTAAATAAATATTGTTATATAGTTAAAAAATAATATTAAAGAATGTTTACTAATTAGTAAAATAATAATTATTAATAGTATATTTAAGTGTTAATATATTATGTAAAAATTAACTACTTTATTATATAATCATTAAATAAAAATTCTATTAAAAATTTAAGAAATCAATTTGAATACTTTTATACCTTTTTAAAAAAAGAAATTTTAATAATATTAATTTATAAAATAAAATAAATAATAGCATAAAGTAAGTCAAAAAATTAATTAAATTTAAGTATAAAGTGTTATCAATAAAGTCACATTATGGATCATATGATTTACTATTATAATTTAAAATATGAAACTTATATATATAAGTTAAAACAATTTTGAAAAATAAATAAATTTTTTATTTAATTTTTTAAATCAAAATATTTAAAAAATCGTAATATATAAAATATATCAATTTTTTTATTTTGTTACCCTTTTTGATAATATAAATGTTTATTGATAAAGATATTATATATTTAATTATCCTAATTTTAATAAAACAAACAGAAAGATCTTTTTTTGATATGATTTATCAAATCATCTTATATAAAATATTAATTAATTAATTAAAAATAAATATCGTGCAAATCATTTATAATTTGAACTTATATTCATCCGATCTTAAGTTTATGTTATACAAATTTCGGTTTCATAATTATATGTTAAAACATAGGAATTGACTAATATATAATGTTGCACAAAATAATAAATTTTTTTTTTAGAGGAACTATTTTGTTTCAGATTAGCAAATTTGGTAATTTATTATTAGGAGAAATAGCGGAATTTGATTGGTTAATTCAAATACATTGTCTCCACCTCGCTAATACAATAAAATTAATTTTTCAAATAGTGTAAAATATATAATAATAAATCTTTTTTTTTTTGTAAGAATTTTGGGGGGAGATTTAGCGGGATAAAAAAATTTTAATAAAAATAGCTGACTATTTTAAATTTTTAAAGAAAGGAACAAAATATAAACCGATAGACTAAATACTCTACAACTTATTTGACCAAATATATATATATATATATAAATAAACCAATACCAAATAACAGAAAGTTGACTACGCACTAACTAAAAACCTAAAGTCTTGTTCATTCATTTTGTCAGTAATAATGGCTTTCCCAAAATTCGCATTAAATTTGAAATTTACTTACTAAAAGTAGAGCGGTTTATACATATACTATTTATAGCAAAAGCTTTGATGTTATGATGGAAAAATGTGAATTGTGTGGAAATATATCTAGTAAATAAAGACGAACAAGTTGATTACAAAATAAAAGTATATATTTCAAAATATAATAAGATGAAAAATGTAATAAAATATATCAAATTACAAAAAAAGGGGGGGGAATAAAATAAAATAAAATTAATCATTCATCATAAGTCTATAGAACCAAGCATTTGCGAGGTTTCTTAGTGACTGGTGGTTCCAAAGCTGCAACAATTGCTTCATCAAAAACATTCTTCAAACCCTTTTGCGTCAAAGCTGAGCACTCAACATATTTGACCGCTCCAATTTCTTTAGCAAGTCTTTCCCCTTGCTCTGCTGTTACTGGTCTCATCTTTTGTCTTGATAATTTTTCAACTGTAGAAGGATCATCACGCAAATCTATTTGCGTACCTACAATCAAACATGGAACTCCAGGACAATGGTGATGAACTTCAGGGAACCACTTCTCTTTAACGTTTTCAAAGGAAGCTGGTGAGGTTACAGAAAAACAAACGAGAAACACATCCGTTTGAGGGTAAGATAAGGGTCGAAGCCGGTCGTAATCTTCTTGACCTGTTTATCCAACATTATATATATAGAGGTAAATAGATATATTTTTAAAAAATTAACAATCGTAATTAATAACGAATTGAAATATTCCAGACATAAATCCGCAACAATTTAAACAATTATCATCACTTAACGCACCAGCTGTGTCAAACAGACCCAATGTGTATGGCTCATCACCGATCATAACTGTTACCGCATAATTATCGAAAACCTTGACGAGAAAAGAAAAATTATTAATAAATTTATTCAGAAATAAAAAGAAAATCGAATAATAGAATTAAATTAATTTAAAAACTTACTGTTGGGACATATTCGGAAGGAAATTTGTTTGTTGTATATGAGATTAGAAGACACGTCTATCATCAAAATTATTTTCCCCACAAATATATTGAAAAGAATTATATAAAATAAAAGAGAAGTCAATCAATATATAAAATAAATGTGAATTTTTGAGGGAAACAATTTAGAAAAGGGTGAAAATTTCGTCCTTTTCTGACCAAATTGCTTCTTATTGTAAGCCAACCATAATAAACTATATCATTCAAAGGCCGAGCATCGAACAAAAGAATGACAATCTAGTTTTTTTATGGTCAAATATTCATATTCCTTGGTTGCCAGTTGGTAATTTATGAACCAATTGATCGACAATGAGGAAATGAAATATTTTCAGCCACCTAGAATGGCTATGTGTCCACTAAAGAGAGTATGATAAAAAAAAATAAAGGGACTTTACCTTGCCAACTGCACCATCACCAACGACTACACACTTTATTGTTTGCATAATTATTGAAAATTATAAGTGGATAAAACTAAAGAGTACTCGACAGAGACAAAAGGGGCCTGCAAATGGGAAAGAAGATAAAAAAAGGAATATAGGTGAAGAAAGGAAAAGTTTGTTGAAACTACGGATGGGAAGGACTATTTATGAGATAAAAAAAAAAAGTTTAATGAAGGGGTCTGAGCTATCTAATAAAAAGGTGGTTGAAGTTGGTCCATAATATTATTATTACATATTACATCTGCGACAATCCGAATTAGCTTTACTGCGTGGCCAGCTGGTTTCACGAAAATTTTCACTTGACCGATTTACATTAAATTCGATCCAAACTCGTTTTATTATAATCCTTTAAGAAAAATCGGATTTTAAAAAAAATACATATTAAATCACGTGACTCTCATTTGTTCTTAATCTAAGAATTTTTTTTTATTTTTATTTAAAGGAAAACTTAATTAATTTTACAAATTTTTTTTTTTTTTTTTTTTTTTTTTTGATGAAGTTTATAATCGTATATTTAATATATATATATATATTTGGAAGATGTAATGATTCTAAGGAAGTCAAAAAGGTATGGAAAATTTTTAATACAAAGAAACGAGATAAAAAAAATATTTACAAAATAGAATTTAGAGAAAAAAATGGCAAGAATTATTTTTTCGCATATTTTCCAATAAGTACATGTGTAAGAATTTTTCGAATGATAAAAAAAACCCGATCAATAGATTTAATTATAATGTTACGAAATTGAAATAACTCGGAAAAAAAAAATAAATCTGATTCAAATAATTGAATAAACGGAATAATCAACAACAAAATCGGATAACGATGAATGAAATATGAATAAATCTGAAAATGAATTTTGAGTTAATTGAAAATGCCTTATAATAATGTCCAAACGGAATTTCTTAAACTCTTCCCTACTTGCTTTTTGTTAAGTGTTTTCCACAGAAAAATTGCGATAAAAATAAATACTAAATTAATATCTATAAATATTCAAGGGCACTTCGTACTATGCTTAAATATCAAATTTGCTTGATATTACAATATTCGACGTAACGAGAGTAAATACCAAATATAATCGCATTCTCGTCCTTTTATTCCAATGAAATATCGTCACGATAATAATAATAATAAAAAAAGGTTCCATAATAATCCGATCAAATAACACTTATATAAATAATAATAATTAATTATTATTATTTAATATACAAACGAATATAAATTATCATAATAAAATATTAAATTTCTAGAAATACCTATAATAAATAAAATAATATAAGGGTATCACCCATCTGGAAACCACTTTGCTGTCACTTCGTTCATAATGTATTTACAACTTTCTGGATCCCAGCGTTCAAAAAAACAACCCACTATTTCGGTTGTTACAGGTCCAAGAGCTTTAGCTAATTCCCAATCTGCTTCATCTCCTATATGGTCTCCATACACGTTTGACGGCACCATCCTTGATAATCGTTCTGAATCATATGGTTCCATAACTAAAGTCTTTTGACCACAATATAAAAACGAGCCTCGATGTGTAAGTACTTCATAAAAAGGTTCATTTCGTTGTGACTCAACATCCTAAAGAAAAAAAATTAATTAGCTATATAAAAGAAATTATTGGTAAATTACAAAACGAAAAATTTGAAATTATATACCGTCCATACGAATTTAGCCACATTTGCTGCAATATCTGCATTATAAGCTGGATAAAAATAACCAAAGCATATATATATTTCTCATTTTTCATAAAAATTCAAAATAAAAAAAAAAATTTTCGAATAAAAATATTTATCATAAAAACTTACTTCTATCCCAGCGACATATTACACCTAAACTTTGAAATTTTTTGAAACAAACTACATCACCTACAAAAAATTTAGGATCCTTTTTTCCTAACTGACCACGGATTGATTGACCTGAAGCATAATCCCAGTCAACTCGATCATCTTCTTCCAAGCTTTCAACTTCAAACTTCACATTTTCAATTAATCTTTGCCACATCCCTTCCTCAGCCAACGTTCCTGTACCTATATACTTTTCAATTTCTGATATTGCAACCTTTCCTAATTCGTAATCCTCTGGATATCTATATCTCGCTGCGACAAAAGACCACCAAAATTTCATAAGTCTATACATATCCCCAAGCGAACATTCTAAAATTTCTGGTGATCTAATAAAATGTAATTGTAAGGCTGTGCCATAAATGACATCTCGATTATAGCCTCTAATTGCGGTTAAGCTTTGCCAATAGTCCTGCAAAAATAATCTGAATAACCTTTCCTGTGGAATGTATTTATATTCTGGCGTATATGCACCATAATATTTTGAACTATGTTTACCAAACTGTTCAACTGTGAGTACTCCCGTTTCTGAATGTTTCTGAAAATCGATATGATATATATCATGGTCCATGTCCTCTTCATCTTCCTCTAGTTGATCATGATCCATCAATAAAGGGTTTGCCGAATAAAAATCCCTATACCGAACAAAATGATACCTTCTAAACGTAAATTTTTCACGATCAGAAACAACATCCACATTTCTTATTCCAACCTTTCCCGCTAATGCTTCAAACAAAACGGTCATAACACAAGCTTTGCTTTGCTTTGTCTCCAATAGTGGGGTAACCAAATACAAGAATTTAGTTTCTATGTCAAGGACGGAAGCGGTAGATGGATATTTTTCTCCAAAAAATTCAGCCAAACGTTTAAATTTATCTAATTGAGATTGAGGCAGATCTTTTTGACAAATCTCATTAAATTCAGCAGCCAATTCGTCAATTTCATGAATAATATCCACAACGTCAATACGTTCATTATAAAATGAAGCCATTAATGCGAACCCTTCCAAATTAGTGATATCATAATTTAAGTTACGCCATGCTTTCCATTTCTCAATGACACTGCTTCGACGAATAAATTGAAGAGCTCTCTTTGCAAAATAACAATGAGTGAGAGTTGTCTAAAAGAATATACAAATTACGCGTAATTAATTTATGTGTTTTTATTTTATTTTTAATTTTTTTGCGCATCGATAAATGTCGAAAAATTTTGATACCTCATTTGGGTTATCCATAACCCATAATAACATATCACGACAGTTATCTCCTAATTGCCTCAATTTTTTCATGTTTGACAAGTAGAATGGTCCACCAGCACTTAAATCATCTAAAATTTCGAATGCCCATCGATCGGTTGCCATTCGTGCGAGGAAAACTTGTCTCCACCCATCCGCTTTCTTGGGTTTTGACTTCCAATATTTCCATCTAAACGAGTTACAATTATAAAAAAAATTTTGACAAATGATAAATGAAAGGAAAAAACAACATTTTGTTTTAGGTTTGGAAAATCCGACGATTTACTTGAGTAAAAAAAAACAACCTTTGATCACAAAATTTTTTCCATAAAGATTCAACGTAGCAGGCGTCTCTCCACAACCTTGAAACTTGCGCGCAATGAGCAACGTCTTCTGCCTCTAAATGGGGCAGAATATGTTTAAGACAAAGGGTCGGGACTTGAGTTCGTGCCATGCTCGTTTATTGACATTAATATCTAAAAGAAAACGTATAAAAGAACATCTTATAAAGCATTTGATATGTTGCACAATAATTGGGGCAAAGCACATCAGATATTATGCAATCAGTATGTAGTAATATCGTTTTACTACATTTACAGTTGCATTACAGTTGCATTCCGACCGGGACTATAACCACAATAAACTTACTTTAATAAAAGAACCCTGTTTTTTCTTTTTAAGTTCTTATGAAATTTTCCTGATATGATCGATATAGATAGAAGCCGAATTTATTGTGTAAAAATGTGAGGGGTTTCTGGGTATTCTTGGATTCATTTATATCTGAAAACAAATTATCATCGATAAAACCTGTTGCATTTCATATCTAGTAATCTTTTTTAATCCACAATTAGAATACCTTTCATGTTCAAATGAAAACTTGTTGCTATACATGAACTTTCTTTTATTCTGACTATATGAAATACTATATTAAACCTTTCGCGTTACCAAACTTTTTGACTTGTTAAATACTTGTATTTCAATTTTCAATCAAGATCATTTTGGTAAGTAAACGTCACATCCTTCTTCTCACGTTATCGTGATGTACAATGCATACATGGTATGCATTTCTTCTAATCATATGCTTGTTATGCTTCTCGATCGGACCATCTCACTTTACAACAAAACATGCTTTCTTTTTTGACCTCACGTTTATCATTATCGACACGATGTCTTCCAATTGTTAATAGAAGATTATTTGTACGTCAATTTGCTTCTGCTTCTGCAGAAACCATAAACTTTACATTGTCTGATAATTCTTTTAAAGCTTACAAATGTGATCCTCCTTCGCTCGAAATCGAAGTTTCAAAAGACGAAATAGTCCAGCTGTATAAGCAAATGGTTGTAATGCGTAGAATGGAAACTGCTGCTGACGCACTATACAAGTCAAAAATGATTAGAGGTTTTTGTCATTTATGTACCGGTCAAGTAAGTTGGGAAATGCAAGTGAAATTGAGAATTTGGTTTAAATTGAATCAAATGATTATTTTTCTTTAAAGGAAGCAGTTTCCGTAGGTATGGAAGCGGCAATTACGAAAGATGATGCTATTATCACCGCTTACCGGTGTCATGGATTCACTTTTATTCGTGGTGGAACCGTTCACTCAATTTTAGCTGAACTTATGGGTATTTATAAGTACGATTATGTTTTATCGTCACCAAATTTGAAGTATAATTTTATGACAATTCGTTTCCTTATAAGGTCGTAAGACTGGTATTTCAAAAGGAAAGGGTGGTTCCATGCATATGTTCTCAAAGAATTTCTATGGAGGTAACGGCATTGTCGGTGCTCAGGTATTGATCACATTTTCTGTAAATTATCTCAAAATATATAATAACGTCTTTTTGTTTAAGGTTCCGGTTGGAACGGGAATAGCATTTACGCAAAAATATTTGGAAAAAAAGAATGCCACATTTATTTTGTATGGAGATGGGGCAGCAAATCAAGGACAAGTATTTGAAGCTTACAACATGGCTAAATTATGGGATTTACCAGCGATATTTGTTTGTGAGAATAATTTCTATGGAATGGGAACATCTTCAAGCAGAAGTTCAGCTAATCCTCAATATTATACTAGAGGTCAATATCTTCCAGGTCTTCAAGTAAATGGGATGGATATACTAGCTGTCAAGAAAGCATGTTCATGGGCAAAAGATTGGGTAATTAATGAGCAAGGTCCACTTATATTGGAAATGGTAACATATCGTTATGGAGGTCATTCAATGTCTGATCCAGGTACAAGTTATCGTACACGTGAAGAAATTCAACACATGAGAAGTACTAAAGATCCTATTACAGGTTTAAGACAAAGGATTCTGGATTTTAATATTTTGTCTGAAGCTGAAATGAAGGTATGCAAACGTAAAACAAAAATTTATTTTTGATTTTTGTGTAATATAACTAAGTTAGTTTTAAATCATTTTAGCAATTTGATAAAGAAGCAAGAGCAGAAGTTGAAGAAGCTGTAAATAAAGCACAAAATGATCCACAGCCCGATCCTGATGAATTATTTGCAGATATCTATGTTAAGGGAACTGAACCTCCAACTATTCGTGGTCGCGAACGCGAAGAATTTGCTGTTATGCAACAATAAATTTTGTTGAGGTGTTAATAGATAATGGCTAAAAAAAAAAAAAAAACTATTTAAATTCAGCACCTTTTTTTTTAAAAAAAAAATATTTCATGAAGAAACAAATTTTCAACTTTTTGGTTTGGATTGTCAATTCCTTTTTCTATTCTTTTTTTCCCCCCTAATTTTCTATAGTTTATACTCTGCGACCTCTTTGTGTTCCTGTTGTTTTCTTTACATATCAAACAAAAAATCAAAATTAATGTGTAATTATTTATTATTATTATTTATAAAACAATTAAATGATTAATTTAAATGATTATTTATTGGTACAACATACAAAATTTGTACCTCATGTCGTTCTACTAACTATTTTAGCATTATTATGAATTACTGCTACTTCCTTCACTTCCACCTTCACCATCTTTATTGGGTGTATTAACAAATTGTATATTATAAGAACCGGTTTTTTCATCTTTTACCGTTTGAAAATTATCTACTGATAAACCAATTTTTCCTAAAAGAGTATTGCCAAAACCTTTAAGTTTACCCATCATTTCATCGTATTCTTTTTTTTGTAACTCTTTTATTTTCGGAGGTAATCTTTTAATTGCATTCGATATTAAATTACGATTATCTAAAACTATTTTTTCGGATTTGTGAATTGGATCTGTTGAGAGTTTTTCGTAATCTTACAAGAAATAAAAAAGAGCAGAGTTTAATAAATTTGGAAATATCAAACAATTGAAATTTAAAAAAACATCACCATAATACCTTCGAGTGCAGAACTTGTTGAAGAGTGTGTGGCTATTTTTTCATTTGCTTGTGCTCGACGAAACAATACTTTTGTGTATGTTGGATCTTCTTCAAGTGCTATTTTATTTTATAAACGACATCAAGTATTTATTGTTACAAAGAAACATGCGTACATTACAAACATACCTTTTGTACATGCCTCCACTGCCTCCTTTTGCTTATTCTATGAAAAAAATAAAACGGATTAATTGATAGGAATGATTAATTATATTATACATATTATACAGGTCTTCATACCATTTTAACCTGACATGCTCCAATATTTCCCAAGTAAACGGCTCTTTCTTTCGTTTTTTCAATTGGGCAAGTTTCTAGAGCCTTTTCGTATAGTTCAATTGCTTCTTCATATTTTTGTTCATTAAATAAATTATTTCCGTTTGATTTATGTTGTTCAGCTGTTTTCAGTAATTCAGCAATTTCTTCAGATGTAAATTTCGGTGTGTTTTCTTCTTTAGTTTCTTCATTTTCTTGACAAATTGTTATAGATTCTGTTGTAGTTGTGGGCTTGTTATTTGTGGTTTCTATAAAATTGCAATATTAGAAATGTTCAGAAAGGTGAATTAATTTGATTTGATAATTATTTACCTTGATTATCTTGAAATTCTAATTTTGACATTCTGAAAATAAATTATAAAAAAAAAAGTACAAAAAAATCAAACTATTTTTATGCAAGTTTTGTGATACAAACAATAAAAATTTTATGCAAGAATTTTTTTTTTTACAAAAAAAAAAATTCTCAATTTCGAAGTTGACTTTCTGCCAAAGAAAACTAAGCATTTAATGTTCATATTGATTTTACAATATGCCTGTTCCATTTGAAGCCCTTATTCCACTTGGTATGATATTATAAAGACATGAAGTAACTATTGTTTTTGGCAAACAAATAATATTATACTTTCTTCGCTGCTTGTTAGGTCTTATTACGGCCATGTTCACGATAACTGGATCATTGCTGAATTTATCTAGAAGGCATAGCAATGACGGAAAGGTGAGATCTTTTTTTAAATAAATTTAAAAATTAAGTTCGAATAATCTAATTAATTTCTTTCTCTATAGCCTCCAAGGTTCAGTATGGATAAATGGGATAAACAAATGATGGAGCGTGATAAAAGGTTAACGGGAAGTTCAAGTCGTCAATCAGTTTGTATTCTTTTATTTTATTCTTTTAGATCAAATCATAATTTTTTTTTTTTATTAAAACTTTTTTATTTTATCAAGGCTGAACCAGTTGCACCACAAGGATTTGCTACAAGTAGTATTTATTATTTGACAAACAAGACACTTTGATTTTACAAGTTTCCTTAGAAAGATATTTTTTTTTAATAAAAATTAATTTATTTAATTTATTTTTTTTATATTTTTTTTAACCTTATTTCTAATCTTATAATATTATGAATATAATGACAATGATAAACACTTTAATAATAAAATTCCTATTAGCAATATAAAAAATTTTTTTTTGGATATAATTATAGCTTTAAATTTTAATTGAACTATTTATTATAATAAGTTTTTTTTAAAGATGAATATTTAAATTATAAATTAAGAAAAATATCATAAATTACAATAATATTATACAATATATTGCAAATTTGAAAACTTATTAATTATAATAATTAAAGCATTTTATTTAAATCTATCCTTATAAGAAATCTAAAGATTCCGTATCAAAATTCCATATGTTTAATATACAGAATTATTAAGGAATTTAAAATAATGTATAAATTTTGCATAAATTAATAACAAAATAACAATATTATGAAAAAAAATCTTTGATAAACAGGTTATGCAAACCAAATTTTTTTCTTGTACTTTGAATATGTAGATATTAAATTGAGTTTGAATATTACATCTGTGATGATTCTAAAGATTTATTACATTATTTTTGTTCAATAGATTTATTTTGATCATGTTTATCGATTGATAAATAAGATTTCTTTACAGAAACTCTAAAAATTCTAATGGTATCAATTTGATATTGCAATAATATTATTGATTTGATATAGTTACGATATAAATAATGATATCATATTGAGGTTGATGCTACATATTAACGATAGATCTACAAAAATATCTAATCCTTATTATAACGATAAAGGATTCAATATTAAATCCTTATTGTAACGATAAAGGATTCAATATTAAATTCTTATTGTAATAATAAAGGATTCAATATTAAATCCTTATTGTAATTATATGGATTCTACATCAAATCTATATTATTTATTATATTATAACTATATGGATTCTACATCGAAATAATATTATTACAATAAGATTTAATATTAAAACTATATCATTACGTTAACTATTTGATATAAATTCATATCATTTATAATATCGTAATAATATAAATTCTATATTGAATTTATATCGTCATGATAAGAATTGAATATATCATTATAATATTGTATCGACTTTAATAAGATATCGTTATTTATATCATAACTATATTGAATTGACGTTGAATCGATAAAATCAAATTGAATTAATGTTAAATCTGAATTTATTTCACTAAAATAGCATAAAGTTCTTCAAATTTAAATATACTATTAATTATAATATTTATTTTAATAATGTATAAGTAATTAAATTTATTTAACGTTAATTAAATAAAGTATTTTGTAATTTATTGTTATTGATGATAAATTTTAATTAATTTATCCTAGCAATATTTATGTTTATATATTTAATAATAAAAATTTTAAATTAGTATTAAGTCTAGATTAACCTAAAATTAATCCTGATTAAATTATTAGGGATTATCATCAAAATTATTTGATTTTCTGAAAATTTAAAAATTTTGATTATTGATTGAATTTGAAATTTCATATATTATCTATCTAATCACTCATTAAATAATAAATCATTTGATATTACATAAAAGTTATAATTGTTTAGAATGCATGATATTGTTATTTATTAGATAATTTCGCGAAATAAATAATTTAAAGTTGTAAATCTATTATTCAGAAATTTCATGTAAAATTGAAGTATTTCATCAGTAAACTTAATAGGACATAATATTGCATAAACTTACATTTTACAATATTATGAAAATTTACAAGGCTATCATAAAATTACGTAAATTGTATTTATGTAATATTCTGTAATATTATGATTATACATGAAGTCGAAATGGTCGAAATGGTCAAAATCACTTTTTTGATACTTTTACTAGATACACACTGATGGTAAAGTTTAGCTGCATACTCTTCAACAAAAAGATACAATTTATAATATATAATTACCACTATAATCTCTCTTTGATATATTGCAATCCAGTATGAATTTGCATTAATCCTAAGTAAATAGGTGTCACTACTTGAGTGGACTGCTAAACCACTAAACCTTATAGTAGAGTACTTTGGTATCCATTATCATTCACATTCATCATATCTACTGGAAAAAAAGTCACAAATAACCTAAGATAATAGCTTACACTATAGTTGTTTCATCATACATCAAAATCATCCCAAGAATCGAACTCAGGCTTCTAAACCTTAGTTGTAATTTAGGTATCACATGGTTAAAGATAGTGTAATATTAATCACCTATAATCTGTGACTATTGTTTAATCTAAGTTATATAATGCTTACCATTGATCCTACCCTCACCAGTGTTAGCACATGATCGGGTTATTTTACTTTTTTTGAAATAATACCGGTCATTTCAGATGTGACTTATCATGACAGTCAAATCCAAAATGATCAAGTGATGTGACCTTTATAACAATAATTACTTGATATGACCTAGGTCACGTCATGATTGATATGACCTTTAATATAATATTTATTATAATTATTCATATTTTATTTATATAAATTATATGTGAATTGTAACTTAAGATTGTTAAAGTCTGATTTCTGGACCACCAGACTCTGATCCTATATCAGGGTCCTATAAAATCTAGTCCTAAATTCAAGACTCAGTCTTGAATTAGTCTGATAGTCTGATAAGACTTAGACATCTCTAATATAACTCATATTTAAGTTTTCACAGATTGGTTTAAAGATAATTTTTCACGAAGTCATTATATATGTTTAAGCAATTGAATTTTTTTATTAATAAATCATTTCTTAAAAAAAATATTTTGTCACGTTATTTTTTTTGTTACATATTTTTTCTAGAGTTTGGATCTATGTATTCATATTATATACAAATACATATTCATAATATATATGAATATAGATAATTTAAAAAAATTGAATAGATAATATGGATAATACAATTATATAGATAATATGAATAATATGGATAATATAAATACTACAAATATTACAGATAAAGTTTCAAATGAGTCAAATGAATTGAGTTAAATTTGAGTCAAATTGAGTCAAAATTTTCTGACATATTTGACTTGGGTTGAGTCATTAGTTGAATCAAGTTAAGTTTATAAATTTTTAATTTTTAGTAATCTTTTATTTAATAAAATCTGATCAATAATTTTTTTATTAAAAAATTTATTTAGTAATAATAAATATCTAATTTTTTATACTTTCAGCTTCTTTTTTATTGCTCTTGCAGTTTTTTTATTTAAAGTTATAGCACTAGTATATTGAATACCACCTTCACTTAAATTAAGTTTAGCTATATCATGCATAGCTTGTGTTATTAGGCAGAGGGCTGAAAATAAACTTAAACAATATAATTCAGTCCATCGAATTAATCACAATAACTTTATCACAATCACGCCTGTATAAAGACACAGCAAAAGGTAATAGTAAATGAATAACAAATATCTTTATTGAACTCTTAGTTTATTCACAATACCCTATCTCAAGTTATCTTTCAACTCAAGTGAAAATGCATGCTATTTATATAAAATAAACTAATAGTAATATAATATGATAAATATATCTAATATAATAAATATAACTAATATGATAAATATAATAAATAAAATAAATCTATCAAATATAACAAATTTAATAAAGTTAACAAATATAACAAATATAATTAATATGTTAAATATGGATCATCGGTCAAATATGACCAATCTGTCATATTTGTCAAATAAGTCGACTATAAATTTGAAGATCAATTTTTGATGATCTTTTAATAATGTTAATCTTGCAGCTAAAAGTGTTTGTCAACATCATATTAAATTTGATGTCATTTAATAGCAATACTATATTCTGGATAAATAAAATATTCTTCTTTAACTAAACCAATTTCAAAAATAAACCTACTGCAAACTCTGATCAATCATTATCCCGATGTCCTACAGCTTTATAGTTTTCTATATAAAAGACTAAACCTATCGTTTGGTCATTATTCAAATTTACTTTTTGTTTAAATACTTAATAAGATAGTATAGAGCATAGTAAATGATCATTGTCATTTTCATAAAGCTATTTTCCAAATTCATTTCAATCTTGATTAATTATCCTTTGTGCTTCAGGACTAATATTTTTTTCCTTATACACGTATCTAGTTGAAGATAAATCTAAAAAATTTGCATAAACACCATGACTTACTAATTTACCAGAATCTGCATAGGATTTTTATTTACAATTTATTTTAGAATGAACATCAACTGTGATTTTCATTTTATATCCAAAATGATTTGCAACATTTTTTTTTGCTGCATTATGGATAATTCCTCATACAATTTTATCATCACATTTTAAAATAACCAATTGATTTTTATCAATAATTATTAGATCCTTTTCATTTTCTATATCTGCACAAGTAACAAATTTGTTAAGATATTTTTTGGCAAGATCTAATCTATGATTTACATTAAAATCACTTGTATTTTAATAACTCAATTAAAATCTTTAGGAAAAACTTTGATTTGACTTTGCTAATTTAAAAATAAACCTTTGCAAAAATCTCTATCTTTATTATCTTTTATATATCTATCAAATACATTCATAGGATTCTATTAAAAATTAACAAAAATAAAATAGAAAATTAATTAATTAATATAAAAATTATAATTTAAAATTTAATAATAAATCCTAATAAAACCTAAGTTAGCATATGCTAGCATATGTGTGAGGAAATATACGACTCCAAAACTATATGGATATAAAATTATATCATAAATCATATGATTTATAACTTAATTTTAATCTAACTAATCCATATATTCTAAAGTATATTCCTAAAACTTAGAAAATTAAATACATTGGTTTTTCACATTTCAACATTAATTTTTCAAATTGGAGATTTGATGACAAGTCTTGTTCAATTATTTTACTTAAAGGATTTAACTGCTTACTTTGTCTAAACTTGGTGACAAACCAACTATTTTTCAAATCTATTTGCATCTTCAATCATAACCATATGATATTATGACTAAAGCTATTTAAAATATTACAAATTTGTTCTGATAAATTTTTGAAATAAGACATTATGAAAAGTTTGAATAAAAATTTAAAGGTAAAAAAGAAAATTGGTTTGTAATAAAAAAATTTTTAAAAAAGAAGAGAATTTTTAAAAGGAGATTTTTTTTTTTTAAAAAAAAAAAGATCTTTATATAATTATTATTATGCTAATTTCAAATATCTGTAAACAAAAGTATGTATACATACATGCATATAATAATACTCATTAATTTTGATTGTTTTAAATTATTAAAACTTGTTATAAAAAATAAATTATAATAATAATATATATTTTTTATTTGTTTTTACTGAATGCATTTACAAAAATACATTATTAAAGCTAAAAAGTAAAATATAATGAATTTGATTTTGATTTTTTTTTAAAATTAGAATTTCAATTAAAATAAAAAAAAATAATAATACAATCATTTTTAAAAATACTCCATAATTTAGAAATCAAAAAAGATAATTTCTTTAAAGAAAAGAAAAAAGAAACTTAATTATAATATTTTAAAATAACAATAACAAAAATCTAAAAATCCTTTCATAAATTACCTATTTGTTTCAGAAATTCACTTCTGGAATAAAAAATTAATCTTAAAATCCAAAGAAGCAGAGTTTGAAATGGCGGAGTTTGAAAGTAGAGTTTGAAATAGTGGAGTTTGAAAAGTGAAGTAAAGAGCGAAGTTAGAAATGGTAGAGTTTGAAAAAATATAATAAGGCAGAGTTTGAAATGGTGGAATTTCAAAAAAAAATAAAAGGATGGAGTTTAAAAATTGAAATGGAGTTTGAAAAATATAACAGAACGAAGTTTAAAATAGCAGGGTTTCAAAAAAAATATAAACAGGTGAAGTTTAAAAATTGAAACAGTGTTTGAAAAAATATAACAGGACGGAATTTAAAATGATGAAGTTTCAAAAAAAATATAAACAGATTGAGTTTAAAAAATTGAAACAGAGTTTGAAAAAATATAACAAGACGGAATTTGAAATAGTGGAGTTTAAAAAAATTATAATCAGTTGGAATTTAAAAAATTGAATTTCTGTTTCAAACTCCACTATTTTTTCCAAAAAAAAAAAATTTTTTCCTATTTTTTTTTATGAAAATAAATTTACTAAAACTGATTGATTTGATCAACATTTACTATATAACATCTGATTAACATGGATTTACATGTAAATAAACTTTATTTGATTAATAATTTATACATTTATTTACATGTGCATTTGACATGTAAATAAAACTAACTAAATAAGGAATTATTTTAAAAATATAAGAATAAATAAAGAATGCATATTGATATTTAAATTTTAGCAGATTGGATATAAATTTAGATATAATAATTTGATTTTTAACAAATAGGTCAATTTTGAAAGAAGCAAAAAGTAATTAATTTTATGCAGATCAGCTGAAACCAATAAAATTGAAACAAATTTTTATGTATTACATTATAAAATTTGTTATAAATTTTATTTTTAAATTATAAAAAAACCAGTCCTAAACCTAGTCTTGAACCAGTTATAAGACTAATTATTAAAAACTAGGTTACAGGTCTTGATAATAGGACTTATAAGTTTTAGGACTAGGATTGAATGAGAACAGACTTTTTCAACTCTAGTTATACTGTATTTATATGCTACATTTGCATGTGCATTTATTATATAAATTTAACTATAGATTTGCTACTTAACAAAAAGAATAAACACCAAAATTTAGATCTGTAACAATTTTTTTTTTTAAATTGATAAAAAAAAGATAAAACCATGCCTCTAGAACTACATAATACTTTTTACTTACTAAAAACACAAAAAACAAGGAAAATACTATTGTGGTATGTCTTAATTGTATTAGTAATTATGATGAAGGTCTAGAAGAAGCTAAGCTAAAGCCAGAATGTTGCATAGCAAATAAGGCAAAGTTATGTTGTGCCTATTTAGCAAAATGTGAAAAATTTAAAAAATTCTATACTGAAGAAGAGGTAAAGAACGTTTTTAGTTTATCAGTACCTGAAAGTTAAAAACACTATAGAAAATTTGTTATATAATTTTATATACAAAATAATTTCTTAAAAATTTTTATATACTAAAATGCTTTTTAAAAATTAGTTGAAGATGATGATAATGAATCAATTCACTAATTGGCAAAATAAAGGAAATCTTTTACATCAATAATATCAAGTTTTAATTTGACCAATAGTACTAGTTCTCAAAAACTTTAACTTCATTTTATTGATGACCAAATGTCAACAAATAATATACCCCGATTTGAATAGCTATTTATTAGAATGATAAAATCTAATAGTTTTCCTTTTTCTTTATAGAAAATGAAGAAACTAAAGCACTATTTGAATTTATTGCATCTGGACTTATTCTTCCTAATTGTAATGCAATTGGTGGTAGAATATTGAATAATACGGCCAAATCTTTTCAACAAGATATTGTAAAACTAGTAGCAAATGATAAAGAAAAAGTTACAGCAGCTTTTGATAGATAGATGAATATAAAAATAGAACAATTATGGGAAATAGTATTTATCATATCGAAAGGCCAGCTTTTAGTTTAGAAAGCACATGAAATAAATCTCATATAGCTGATGCTATTCAACACATAGAAGCTATGGTTAAAGATGCAAAGGAAAAGAATGTCAATATAAAGGCATTTGTTTCAGATTCAGTGGGAAAATATGCTGCAGCAAGGTAAAGTTTTTATTTGGAAATTATTGATGAAGGTATTACTTAATATATTATATATGTGTTAATATTATTACTATACATGAAGTCGAAATGAAAACCCAAAAGTCAAAATGTTTCGACTTTGGAGGTCAAAGTCGAAATGAAAAGT
>CAMKVN010001085.1:0-20945 GCA_946474995.1 Funneliformis geosporum | reverse complement strand
GAATTCTCTGATCCGTAGGTCAGCAAAAGTCATGTGACTGATGTAGTAAGCATAGTAAATTAACAAAAATTTTTGACTAATACTATTTCATAATTTTGGTCAAAATTTTAGGCATAATATTTTGGCATCCAAGCTAGCATAAAAGTAGTAAACTAATAGAACTAGATTAGCTTTATAACAGTTTCATGATAGTTTCTTACCAGTTACATGATACTAACAGTCTACCACAGCACTATCATGATGTCAAGCTGAATTCTTAAATCATATATCCTAAAGATCAGCTAAAAATATGCTATAAATCTGACCAAAATTAATCGCAAATTTATTGTACTACCTAACATGATTTTGTTACTACAATTTGGCATTTTAACAGGCAACCAAAAAGATATTTGTAATTTAGTAATGCTAATTAATTAGTATTAAAATTTAAAGAGAACAATACAAAACTTTAAAAAATAAATAATGATAAAAAAATACTTTTAATATTTTGAATTATAATCTAAAATTTTATAATTTAATAAAAAATGATTTTTAAATTAATTTTTAAATCAACATAATCTAACTTGAACTAAAGATAGGCACCATAATTAAGAAGTTACAACTCGGTAAGTTGCAACTTGGTTGCAACTTCTTGTAAATTTATTTTAATATAAAAATTCATAAAATGTTGCAACTCAAAGTATTGCAACTTAAATTACAACTAGTTAAAAATTTTAAAAATAATTATGGCAACCATCTTTAACTTGAACCTTACTATTAATTAAATAAAGGGAATTTTAATTTTTTTTTTAATAAAATTTAATAAGAAAAAATCACTGTATATATAGTATCATATGATTCACAATTTTTATGCATATTTTATAATAGAATAATATAAAATGATTATCACCTTCTAAGAAAACCATTATACTATACTATTATATGATAAATATTATCATAATATTTATATTTTTAAATTTATTTTATATTATAAGATATTAATTACATTATAAAGATTATATCCATTTTTTATATTTTATTAAAACTTTATTATTATATAAATAGATAGATTTTTTATTTATTATTATTATACAATAAGAATAATCATACAATTTATATAACAAAACTTTGCAAAAATAAGCATTTTTACTAATTTAACAATCATATGACTGCAAAAAAAAGATGTTTATTTTCACGATTTTACAGTATATACATGTATATATAATTAAATTATACTTGATACAAATATAGATATACTTGTTACTATAATTAATAACAATTATATATTTATATTATTATAATTAATTTATACACAATTAATTTATAACTTTATAATTAATAATAATATAAATATTTGCAATAATAAATGCAAATATATATATAATTTTATTTATATTATTACTAAAGATAATATTGCAATTGATTTGAAAAATCTGCAACTAGTTACAACAAATTTAAAAATTAAAAATTAAAATAATTTTATACTTTTTACTAAATAATTTTTATTCTTTTATTTTGCAAATTTTAATCGAAAATATACAAAACTAATGTTGATTATTAATTAATAATTTATATATTTATTAATGAAAATTATAACTTTATATGATTATTTTGATATGCATTTACTATGATTTTATTTATAATATCACCGTGATATTTACATTGTGATATAATCTTATTCAGTCAAACATTCGCGTGCTCAAATTAATGATTTCAAATCGCGTTTGTTCATTACTTTTTTTATTTTATTTTATTCGCTTTTTCTTATTTTTTTTTCATTTCTTTCAGTCTTGCATCGAGCTCACGCGTATTACGCGAGAAAAAGAGTAAGGGGTGGTTTTTTTTTCTTTATATAATTGCAAAGCATTATTTACTCATGAATATTAAATCTTTCAGGGATGGTTCCAAGTGAAATTAATGAATCAATTTTTAATCATATTGAAATGACATTTTCAAAAACAACCTTTGAATTTAGACGTGATGGTTTAGAGAAAGCTCTAACAAAAGTACTATCAGAAAAAGAAATGATTCATATTAATGAACTTTTAAATCGAATATATTATGAATTATTACATTCTGAATTATCAGATGTTATATATCCTACTTTGCCAAATTTAAATGAATTTCAAAATGGGTATATTGCTCAAAATGGTCCGATATTACTTGAAATTGTTGAATGTATTGAAGTTGGAATACCTACTTATAAATTATTACAAGTTCTGAATGAATTTGAATCAACTCAAGCAAATCTTACAGAGGATAAGAGAGAATCAGAAGCAAAATTAGAATTTCCGAGAAAAATGTTATATTTACTTTTGTCTGATGGACAGCAGAAAATTAAAGGAATGGAATATAAACGAATACCTGAACTTAGTCTAAACACTCCCATTGGTAAAAAGGTATGTTAACACGTTATTGATTTGGATTGCAATACCAAACTAATAAAATTTCTTAACAGGTTTTAATAAATAATGTGAAATATGCAGAGAATGTGTTGTTTCTTACACCCGAAAATACATTCATTTGTGACGGATTTGAATGGACATCTCGTAGACCTGGAGATTTAAAACTAACTTTTATGGAAATATTAGGGTATATATTGTAGTAATTCAATTATTTATTTCCATTACTTTATTAAGATTTTTATAACTTTAGAATGACTATAGACGAGAGCGTAGAAGATGAATCACAAATTTCATTTAATACTTTGTATCCGTATGCTGCTCCAGCTTTTCTATCTAGTGATACGGGTAATAGAGTGGCTAGAGTTGTATTTGAAGTTGTTCCAAATATGGAAGAACTTACAATGTTGAATAGATTTTTGCTTAAAGCTGAAACGTCAAATCAACCTCCAAGAAGAGAACCTCTATATAACAAGAAACGCGCTTGGCTTTATGAGGAAATAGATTACGATATCGATACGAACCTTGAACTTCCACCTTTAAAAAAGGTTCATACAGACGATTATCATAGAAAGAAATTAGATGGTGGAAGCTTAACAAATCCTATCCTTTTGGATTATGATGATAACGATTATGAAAGGGATTTAGGTTGATACATTACTGATTTACCTTTATTTTTTTTTAATTAATTTATATATTCATAGCATAAATTTAAATTTAGATGAAATTCTTTCCGGATATACCTTTGATAATTAGAAAGCTCAGGAGCAACGTAAGTAAATTCTCTATACTGTCTTTTATAATCATATTAATAGTTATTGCTAAAATCACATTATTATAATTTAGCATTTTAACTTTTTTTTCATTTTGAACTTCTTTTTTTATTGGTTATAAGTACACTATTTGTATTATAAATGAACTTGATTAAACAATATATATATAACTTTTGTTAATTTTACTTGAAAATAATCAATTTTTCTTTTTTAAGTATCTTAATTATTAAAGAAATTACACGAGTTTCAGATTGAAATCAAAGATAAAGAGCTGTAATTTGAATTTTAAGTGGGATAAAGATTTAAAATTAAAATCCAAAACTAGAATAGGCTTACTCGGACCATTTTAGCCTTATAGTTTAGGTTTCGAAGAATAGCTTCATTAAATTGAAAAGTATGTTCCTCTTTTTTTGAAAAGTTTTATTTTAATTTTATAAATAGTTTGCGGATTAGGAATGGTTCAATAGTAGTACTTGTGCGAACACTATTAATATTATGTCTTTCTTTTGCAGGTAAAATCATAACATTTGTTTGGATTGGAAACAAGTAGTCAGCTTTTATGGGATTTCGTCAATAAAATGAATCGGGACGTGAAACTAGTAATAAATAATATCATGAGATCTATAGATGTATTATTTTGTTCATATTTTATTAAAAATCTTAAAAAACAATTGATTTTATGATTTTATTTGGTCATAAGATCAATTATTAGTCATTAAAAAAAATGACCTTTAAGTATTATTCTTGCGAAAAGGATCCACAAACACCATCATATTTTAATAATCGATGATGTGTATTAGTCATTTTAATCTTCCCAACACTTTTTTTTCATCCCACGTGACTTAAATTGCAGATCATTTCCAAAAATGATAATTAAAATATATATTTTTTTTTTATTAATAAAAACTTATTACAAACATTATCTAATCCCAAAACTCATGTTTATACCTAATTTTATTTGCCTACAAGTTTACTTAAAGAATAAAAGTAGCTTTTAAATGCTGATTTTTGTAAAATTAATTATTTTGAAATATTCATATTAAAAGTCAAAATTCATATTTAAAGCCTATTTTTATTGTTTAAGTAAACCTGTAAAGCAGACAAAAATACATATAATACATGAGTTTAAAAATATATAACATTTGTGTCTAAAGTTTTATTTTTTATTTTTAAGGATTATCAACAAGTTGATATTATAAGGGTAGGATTGGTAAAAGTCCTAATTGGTTCTAATTGGTCCTGATTAATTTTAAAAAAATTATTAATTTTAAAGATTAAATTTTTTTAAATATTATTATTATATTTAATTTTTTAATTAAAATTACTTATTAAAATAAGTTTAAATTTCTTTTTAAATTTAAAATATCTTTAAAAATTTAGACCTAGGACCTAGGTCCAAGGACCAGATCCTAAATTAAGTATATTTATTATCTTTAAAGAATATTTTTATTTTAAATTAATAAAATAATTGATATATAATAATTATTAAAAAGATTAATTTATTATTAAAAAATTTAATTAATAATATATAAATTAAAATTATCTTTAAATTCTTTAAGACCAATTAGGACTTATTAGGACTTTTACCAATCCTAAATGGAAATGTAACTGGTTATGCAAAAATCAGAATTAACAAGACATTCTTTGGGTCTTTAAATTACTCAAAACAAATGAGAAGTGGGCAAGAGAATTACTTACATAGATTCAGAAAGCAATATCTTTCAGAAAATTAAGGGACCCAGGAAGTTCTAAAGCTAAATTCTTAAATAAATTTCTGAAAGAGGATGAATGTCTTCCTGAAACAGGTAAGTCATGTCTTTCTAGAAATTTGCGTAATTTAGGATGTGCATTTGCATATAAAGTGCATAAAGCGAAAAATCCATCAAAAGCTTTGACCATTGCTAGTCAAACATTTCAGCACTATTCTGACAATAATGTGTTTCTAACTAAAAAGTATACTAAAGTGAATATGTTAGCCCACAGAATGTCTTACAATCAAGCAAAACTATTTATGTTCTCTGATGAAAACTAATCATATATATGGTTAGATATTATTTATTAATTTATTTTTTTATTCAAAGTAAGATATATCATATATAAAATATCACAAAAATAGTAACTGAACAAAAATATTCATTTAATAGTACACCTAGCGAGCAGGAAGTTATCAGATACACAGAAAAATTAGCCTAGATATTTGGTTTAGTCAAGCAAAATGCAAAAGTGTATAGTGCACTTTTTAGTGAAAATAGAATGCTAAAGAAACAATTTAGAAGATTATCATTCCCAACCTATTACTTTAGAAAGGAGGGTAAAAAGATTGGAGAAAGATATAAGATCCTTAAAAGACCAATTAAAAGATGTGTGGATAGGAAAACTGTAGTCAACTTAATACAAAAAATAGCTTTTTCAGTAAATATTAAAAAATGTAAGAGTCTCTCCTATTTATCTGAGTCTTCTGAAGATTCTAATTCGGTTGAGATAGTTAAGAGATCCCAAAGGTATCAGGTAGAAGAGGTTATTTCTCATAAGTAATGAAAAAAAACATGATGAAGAAAGATTATACAGTTTGTAATTTGAAGTAGTGATCACTTGGTGTAGTAATCATCAACTTAAAGAATTTTTTTTTATTAAAAATATGATATTTTATCCTTAATCTTAACAATGAAAAGATTTGGAAATATGTTTATAAGAGATTCTATTAATTGGATAGATCAGTCATCCCCTCTAAGCTCTCCAGTTTTAGAACCTAATAAGAGCAAAGAAATTCCACTGCCAGTCCAGCAAGACCAATCAGTAAAAGTATATTCTGATGCAATAAAACAATATGCTTCAGAAACAGTTACAGGCAGGATTGGGAATTTTGTATGTACTAGATAAAATTACCACTATACTTGTACTGTACTTGTACTAATTTTTATATTAATTATTGTAATGTACTAACTGTACTAATTGTACTAATCATTGTACTAATATTGTACTTCCCAACCCTGGTTACAGGCTTGCAAAGTGAAGAGCTTAAAAAAGTTTTCTTTGATGGTTTATCATTCAGCAATAAAAAGTACGCAATCAGATTCAGAACTGAGAGACCCCTGAATGAATTGGTTGAATTAAAATAACATCTTCTATTTCTTTACAAGGACACCTATAAGGATTGAAGCAGGATGATTATTCAGTAGAAGATTTTTATAAGAAGTACAAGGAATATACAAAGCTTTCTAGATAAGATGAAAGAAAGTGTAAAGATCAATTTATTCGTGGACTCTCATCTGCAAATCAATTCAAAGTAAGATTATGTGGATTAGATCTTTCTTTAGATGAACTAGTAGATAGACTGGTTAAACTTGAAGTATTAGAAAGACATAATATTCTGATTGTGATACAGATGCGGTACTTCCATTTTATAGAGACACATCAAACTAAAGAGGAGTAATATACAAAAGATTTTTATAAAAATAATACATAAGGAGCAGAAGTCAATTTATTGCTTGAATGTAACTCATATAGAAATTCCAGATTACCATCTTTCAGATAAAAAATTCAAAAGCATTGCAGGCCTGTTTCCAAATATAGTTTATTTAAATTTATATTATAGTGTAAGATTTAGTGATAAAACATTAAACTGAATTGCAGAATCATATCCCAATCTGAAGTATCTTAACTTGGAAGGATATGATGGTGATTGATTAATAACTGATAAAGGTCTATATGCAATTGCAAATTCATGCCATAAATTAAAATATCTAAATATTTCTAGTCGCAAAGTATTTTCTGAAATAGTGATTTGGAATGTTATTCATTCTTGTCTAAAAATCTAAGAGTTTGTTATTTACAGGTGTAAAATATCCAATACAACTATTAAGGAAATTGAATTATATCTTAAAATAAAATATATTAATTCAGATACCGCTACCTGATATTTAGAAAAAATTGGCTGAAGTAGACATGTTTTTCTAGCTCTTCTTCTGAAGGTTTCAATTTATCTAAAATTCCAAATACTACATCAAATATCAAAATCTGCTATGTATAACATTTCAATCAGCATAGTCTATATAGGCAAATCACTTGTTCTAGATATAGGCACTGTCGGCTAATTTATTTTTTCAATTAAAAATACAGAGTATATTATTTATGATGCATTCAAACATTTTTATTATACCAGAACTATTAGAGCAGATTCTATATTTCCTAACAGTAAATAAAACACTGTATCCCACTCTATTTGTATCCTGATTATGATACAAATGCAATGCTTTTATTCTATGGAAATATATTGAGCTAAAGGGAATGACCTGAGATATGGGCATCATTTTTTAGAAGATTATAATTATTGTACGAGAGATCGTACTTGATGGAAAAGATTTGTAAAAATATTATGCGAAAAGCATAGCCAACTTATGTCTCAAATATAACTTATCTAAAAATTACTTTTTACTATTCACTTTCAGATAAAAAAATAAAAGTATTGTGAAAATATTTCTGAATATAATTCATTTAGATTTTAAAAATAGTATAGGTTTTAGCAATAAATCACTATTTGTAATAGCGGAATCATATTCTAATTTGAGATATATTAATTTGTGGGATGCTCAAATAACTGATAAAGATTTATATGCAATTACGCGATCATGTTGTAAATTAGAATATCTAAATATTTCTTACTGCAAAAATATTAGTAATAAAACTTTATTTAAAATCGCAAGAAATTGTCATAATTTGCAAAAGTTTTATTTTGCCGAAGCATATTGGATCACAGATAAATCTATAAGTTATATCTTAAACTCATGCCTAAATTTACGAAAACTTGATATTGCGTTTAGTTGTAAAGATATCAAAGATGCTAGTACTTTAATACGAAGATATTTTAATATAAAGTATCTTGACTTTAGTGAGGTTATGGCTTTGTAAAATGATGTATTAATTATAGCTATTACCAAATGATCTCTGAATTTAAGATATTTAGAAATCAGTCATAATGATATTAGTGATGAGGTTACTGAAGCACTAGCACATATATATTATAAATTAGAGCATTTCGAGCTAGTTAGTTATCTATTTATCAGTGAACTATCAATTTGTAATGTTATACATTTCTGCCCAAGACTTCAGCATCTCGAACTCAAATACTGTAATATTACCAATACGACTATCAGAGAAATTGCTCGCTTATATCTCAATTTAAAATTTTTAGATTTGGAAAAATGTGAAAATATTAGTAAAAAAGCCATGAATCAGCTTAATCAAAACATTCATATCAATAATTTTGATAAAGAATACTACTCTAATTCAGAATCTTCTAGCTCTAGCTCTGAAAATGAATCAGAAAATGAAGATGTCTATAGTAATAATACCTCTCTTCTTATATTTATGGGTACGACTGATACTACAAATGATTTTATTTCTGAATTTTTTACTAGAACCGGTAATTATTATTTCAGAAGAATTTGCTAATCTATACACAGTGTCTGTCTCTTCATTTTTTTTCTTTAAGATTTTGAATTTACTCTTCTAAAGTCAAGATTATGGTTCATAAAAAGAATAAAAGACATATTCAATCTATACCATCAGCAACTTCAATATTAGCCAATGAGATTCGACCTAAAAGTGTGACAGTAACAGATACAGAATTGTGAGAACTTATTCATCAAGGTCTAGTAGTTGATAAAGTTTATGAAATATTATTATATGATCGAAAAAATATGCCTTGGATTGATAACTTTATTAATCTTTCGATTAAGTTTGAAAACTAATGCGATGATCTAAGAAAAAAGCATATCACTCCTTAATGAGAGAACTCTTTAGTATGAAGGTATTTCGTAATGTATCCAATCAAAATGGATTCATCTCCAAAGCAGAATATTATAGAAATAAAATAGATACTTGTATAACTAATTTCATCATTCTAATGTGTAAGGTAAAAAAGGATGGTTAAGCTGTAGATCAGTTGTGATATTATATCAACTGACAACTACAGAAATAGTAGTAGATTTACTTAATGATACTGAAAATAAAAATCCTGAAATTCGTGAACAAATAATCATTTTCTAAAAAGATATTCTCCCAAAATCACGTATTTTATTCATTTTGAATATTTCATATTTTTGTATAAAATTTATTGATATGTCTAACACACAATCTAATGATTCATTAAAGAAATTAAATGCCAAGCTTTTAGTTAAGATTGCTAAGCTTAGGAAGGAAAATGCTAAAATTTCTAAACTTAAAAAGAAGAATGCTGAGACCCTTAAACTTAAAAGGAAGTTTGTGGAGATTGAATCTGAAAAAGTTGAGTTTAAGATCAGGATTGCTGAGCTTCTAAGACAGGCTGTGAAAGAGAGTAAAAGACGTGATATTGAGAATGCCAAACTCAAGGCCAGAATTGAGGAACTAGAGAAAAATAAGACAATTACCAATATACTCGAGTTTGAGAATGCTACATTTAGAGATAGAATTATGAAAGTGAAATAAAGGCAGTTACATAATGATAATTTTTCTAACGACAGTAATAATAGTTTATTTAACTTCAATTCAGTTGTAGATCAGGTTAGCAAAGTTAACTTGTATCATGAGAAACCATTAGTGAATAGGAAATGGATACTTCATTATCTGAAGAATCGATTTCAGAGGTGATTGTAAAGCAATCGGTATCAGCTGTTAATATATCTGTTATAGATCAACGTGATCAGATATTCTTAGAAGATAAGGAAATAGATACTTTCTTGGATGAAGTGCATAAGAAAAGGATTAGTGATGAGATTAAACAACGCAATAAGGAGAAGAAACTTCAAGCTCAAGAGTTTCTTTTAATAGGATCCTAAAGGAACCAGAAACCTCAAATTCTCGACTCGATTACTCAGCCATGCAATAGCATATTATCGAAAGTATCAACTAATTCAGATGGCAAAAAAGTATCTACAGAAGAGAAGATAGGTAGTGAACAGGATTCAAAGTGTAAGAAGAGAAAGAGTGTTAATAAGCTTAAGCAAGAATTATTTGCTTTGAAGTTGTCTTCATAAGAGCTATCAATAGAACAAAATCATGCAACTGAAATTTCTTAGACAATATGTCTTGGAAAAGTTACTTCTGATAAATCTAGCATTGATGAGACCTTACAATATCTAGCTCAGTTATGTGATAAAGCTTTTGATGCTGAAGATAAAGCAAATCGAGCTAATCAGAAAGAAATTTTATGTTGGCGTCTCTATACGAAAGATTTCATAATTCAGCTCAATAGAATTATAGAAAGTAGTGAAGGTAAATTCAATGAAAAAAGGTAAAGGCTTACTGAATGATTCCATTACAAAACAGCTTAATTTATTTCACAAACAGAGATCCCAAGAAATGGGATTACAACTTCAAGATATATTATGAGATAATTTACACAAGAAACTCAGAGAGCTGAGAAAGTCTATAAAATTATCAAACGAGTGGGCTTAGATAAAATCAAATATATTAAATCTTATAGTGCAACTTCTATTTCAGAGCTTACTAATGAACAAATTTAAGAGGTTATAGATTATAGAATATTTTTGGAAAAGTTACCACTGGTAACAGATCATGTAACTGAAATTTCTAAAACATTATGTTTCAAAAATAATTTGCCTAAGAATACTTCACCAAAAACTAAGAATGACTAGATAAGTGCACTTATTCCTTCAACTTATAATTCTAATTCTTCAAGTAATTCCTCTGGAATCAGATTAGCACGAATGATTTTACAAGCCACACCTTAAGTAAGTGTATCACCATATTAATTCTTAGGACCAATCCAACTTATGACCGATCCTATTTTCACAATAAGACATTGGGCTAATGTCCTACTTTATATAGAGAATTTAGTAATGAATATTTCAATTATTATGGTATTACTGACAAAATATCTTGCGATTCCAAAAGGACTTGCCATTATACAGTTTAGATCATAATGATGAGGAAAGTATAGAAGGTAAATATAAGGCTAGATCCTATTTTATTAAGTATGAACAGTGCGAAATTGAGATAATTGCATAGTCTCATATTTTTTATACATGTCTACTATTATCTAATTAGATTGATATGCAATCATATAAAAGGCGATATGAGCAAGCCCAATAAAGTATTAACCCTCAAGTATCTAAATTAGCATGTCAAATTAACTGGTTTACCAAAAGTTTTGACAGATAAGATTCATATCAAATTATAAAAAAGAAATTGGATGTGAACTATGGTAATTATCAGAAGCTATAATAAGTGTATCAGCAAAATCTCAAGCTTCTGATTTCAAGTCTATCACTTATGAAGTCAAACCCTATTCAGAATTAATTATTGAATCTGTCTTAGAGCATTTTACATATCTGAAATTCTAAAATAGTTTTAAGGGGATTGATAATTATAATTTTGTATTAGCTCAGCCATGGAACTCATCATGTCTTATTTGTTATCGAAAACATAGGAATTATGGATTACATAGCGAATAGTATAGAAATGGAACAGAATATTGTCTTACCTGCAACAGTTTAAGCAATAAACTCAAGTTTGTGATTGTGACTTAGACCGGTCATGTGAGATCAATCACCTAAAAAATTGCATAATATGAAATTAAGATATTTTTTTTAACATATAGTAATATTTACGACGTACTGCAGTATAAAAAAATATCAGCAAAAAAATACTGGAGAAAAAACCTCTGAACAAGTCATTATGCAGTTAAGGTGAGTTTACTTTCAGTTGTATTGGGTAAGCAACAAGCTAATAGACAATTTTTTCATTTGGAATAATACTAGTATTACAGAAGGGAAGGTGGTATTGTTAATGTATAATTCTTGCGAATTACAACTGTTAGACAGTATTATTTCTTTTTAATTGGCGCAGTAATCTCAAGGCTTTTACAAGTTTATTATCACAACTAATTCAAGTAAAGATTTCAAATTAAGGTTTATGCAGATATTTTACAGTCAATAATTCACAAGGTATCGAGTAATCATATTTTCAAGTAAGATGTTTATTGATAAGAATAGAAATAGAATTAAAGAAAATAAAAGATATGACAAGAGAGAAAAAAAAGAAAAGAAACAAAGTATGAAATTAAAATGTAACACGATAGGCCTGTTTGCCTCTTAAAAACTACTGAAAAACTGACTTGTCAAATCCTCCTTTTTACATGGTCTAAAAAGCTATCTATTTATATAAAATACAGTATATAGAAAGATATAACTAATATGTCTAATATATCGTATATGTCAAATATGTCCGATATGTCATATATGTCGAATCTATCTAATATATCTTATTTGTCAATCATGTCAGATATGTTATAAATGTCAGATTTGTCAGATTTGTCGATCATCTACGCCACGTAGGTCCTATCATATTTTATTCGTTCACAGTATAATGCTTTAATTTTTTATCATTTTAAATAGCTAGTCTGAAGTAGTATCATTATATAGCAGTTTTTGATCTGTATTATGTATTTTTTTCTCATATGATCAATAAAGCAAAGATGTAATTAATTTACAAAATTCAGATATATAATGAAGGGATTGTGACAAGCATATATGCTAATATATTTTTTCGACCAAGTTTTATTATAATGAAATTATTGATTTAAAATTTAATAAATGCGCAGTATTATTCGAAAACATTTTAGTATAAACATCACATGTATCATGGAAACAAGTAATAATTTATTCTCAAACTTTCTCATATATTCTCAAAATTATATATAGTCTCTTAATGATCTTTACATACGGATAGCGTTAAATTTTTTATTGTTAAATTAAGGGGATGCTATTGATTAGATTTTTGTAATGTAATCATATTAATGTAATTTGCTCTAAAAGCATATTTCAAAATCAATTCTGTGAATTATATAAAAAGGTGATATCCTGATTAGTGAACTCTTTTATCTGTCTTGCAAAAATCAAACGAAAAATAAAACTTATCATTGTTAACATCATTGAAATCAACAATCAAAATAAACTCGCATGTTTTGCAAAGTTATAATAAGGTAGGCTGGTTTTATTGCCCGGCTAGCTTCTTAAAACATGTCATCATGATGTTAATCTATTTTTTCTTCTCTATAAATGTTCCAAAATAAAATGGAGATATTACTTTTCTAACTATATATCGGCATTTTGTTCTTTGCCGAGAAAATCACTAATCATCATCACGCATATAATAGGCGCAGTGAAATAAATCTCATCACATAATAAAATTTGGCACAATATGTCTAATAAATTTCCAATAATAAACATCTTCATGTAGATATTTGACGCAGTATCATACTAGCAATAAAAGAATCAAATTACTTTATTGTAATGCATTAAGTAATAAATTTCAGGCGGAATGTAATATTGTGAAAATTAATAGTAATGGTAAGTATGAATTGGAAATATTTTTTTATCTTAGTTGCTAATCTCCCGAATTTATCCATAAGTTTGAAATTACTTAATCTCTGAGAAGTTTTATTACAGTGAATATTATTTTACATAATCTGCGTGTTTGAAAGAGATATAGATAAACAACAATCCTGTAGACATGGGTGTGACAATTTATTTCAGAAATCTGGTGTAGAAAGAAAGTATTATTATGAGAATCTCGTAATTAGCAATTGATATAGAAATAAATTACAGTAGTTGTAAAAATTTATCAAAAGTGTGGGAGCAAAGAAATAACTTGATGCTGAGACTCGTATTAAATGGTCAAAGATCCGCATACTCCCTCCTCCTTCTTTGATAACATCATTTATTTCAATTACTATCTCAAATTTCTTTCAATTCGAGCAAAAATTTTTTTTTGGTGATTGGCGTTATAAATGTAGCTTATTTGTAAATCACATGAAGTGAGTGCTGACCAAATTGATTTTTTTTTTAAAAAAAAGTTTCTATGTAAAATAGATGTAATTCAGATCATTTGTTATTTCAAAAAAAAATTTTTTGATTTGGTCCCTTTTCCTAGCACTCACCCTACATATCACAAGAAATTCATTTTCCTCTATAAATGATGTCATGTAATTTATCTTTCTCTCATCACTCTCATCACACTAGATGATAAAGGTTTGTTTTCACGTCTTGTTTTTTAAATTAAGTAAAATAACCTAATATTAATCTTTCTAGCATCCTATTTTGATTTGTGTAACTTAAGATCACCATAAATATGATTTACAATTTCACATATAATAATAAACTTTTACTTTAAACGCTATACAAAAATATAACTGAGCAGAAAAGAAAGAAAATAAACCTTGAAAATTTAAACCTCGACCTATGCTATACCATAGAGGAATTTGAGTTGATCAATAAACAGCTCAAATCAAGGTCCATTGAACTTAATGAAAAACCAGTAGATCTTTTTAAATTCGACAAAGGCAAACTTATACCCATGCCACAGGCAACTGTTATAATGGAGATCATTGTCAGTGAAATTGCAAGACAACTTGGCGCTTGGAGCGTATGGACTCGACAAAATGGTATTGTAACAACTTCACAAGGTGGATATGATTTTAACGTTGGTGGCCAAAGAAAAATTGATACACTAGATATTGGATTTTAACGAGAGAAGCATATAATGGGTTGAATCAACAGCAACGCTAAACTTTCAAGGTGTACCTTTCTCCCTGATATTCGCTATTGAAGTTACAGACGTATCAGAAAGTTCGGATTTTCAAAGACTGGATCATAAAATAAAAGGTGATTAATTTGCAAATGAATCAAGCGTACAACTTGCGTGGCTGATTGATTCTGTAAACAAAGAAATTCATTTATACAGAAGAGATATGAGGCGCTATTTGTGGGGGTGGAGAGACATTGATGGTGATGCTGTTTTACCTGGCTTTACATTGAATGTGTGGGCAATCGATCAAGTTATTGAGGTATGTTGTTTTATTCACAAGTCTTTTTTGCCATTCATTTATTTTGTGGTCGTTTGTAGGGATCAGAGTCAGAAAGCTCAAGCTCAAGCTCAGGATCAAATGATTTGGGAAGATCAAATCAGTCGGATATGTCGACATCTTCACAAAGTTTAGATGGTTTAGGGAGATCAAGTGAAAATTCAAATAAGTCAGACCTTATTATTAATTGTCCTTTATGCAATAATGCCTTTGATAATTATTATAGTTTTATGTTACATTATGAAGCTAAACATGTACACTTAGTTCGGCGAATTAGGAATCAATAGATAGAATAGTTAATATGTGCATTTTTTAGTAGGAATCTTCTACATTTAAAACTTTGTGAATAATTAAATTTAATAAATTAGAAAGCATAATAAATATTTACACTCAGTTTAATAATTCACTACATGAAGACTCATTTTTTTATTCATTTTTTACTTAACCGGCCAGCCCTTTCTCACGTACTACTTTACAAAAATATAATAAAGATTTTACTTTGAGTTTTTTAAACGTATTTCGTGCTTTACAAGTGATAATATTTTTTTGCTTTTGTATTCTACTGCATTGTACTTACAAACTATGAAAATAAAAAATTTACTAAACTATTCGCGAAAAAGAAGGGATAGTTGGGTTACGGGTCTGGAGTTATTAGGTGTTTAACGATTGGAATAATAACGGTGGATTAGCTATCATCAAGGGAGGTGAAATCTGATTGGCCGATCATCTCATAATTTATAGAAACTCGCCAAACTGGCAGGGATTTCATGTGATACAAATTTTTTATTTTAGCCGTCCACAGTTGATCGGGTCTAATTTAACTGAATTAAAAAATATAAATATGTTTTCACTCAACAATTGAATAAAAATGAATATAGTTTTATTATAGTATAATATTGCTAAATCGATAAAATACTTTAAAATTGTTATAATCAGTTATAATTTGTTAAAACACTAATATGGATTTAGATGGTAGAACCTATTCAAAGCTAAATCTTGTAAGCTATAGTAATGTAAACTTTAAAGAATATTGAAGAATATTAGAAGCATTATCTTTTTTAAGAGATATATATAATTATGAAACATCAGAAATGTAGTATTCTTGTATTTGTGATCCATTTAGAAAAATACTTGAAGAAAACCCAAGAATCTTTTCTAAGAAAAGATATATTAGTATGTGCGAAAAGTTATATGAAAGTGGTAAAGAGTCTCATCCTAACGAATAAAAACAAATTATATATATTGTAGCGTATATGATTCCCTAGTATTTATATTTCAAAGATTTTTAGAATTTTCTTACAATCAAGATAGTCACTTGAAGAAATGTGTTACTAGCAAATGAACATGCAAAAAGAAAAGAAATTCTTCAATCTATTGATGATAGGGAATTTATCATTTGGCAATATAAATAATACATATTACAAGAAGAGAATAATCTGAAACGTCTCTAACTGGAGCTTTCATTCCAATCTACTCCACATTCAGAGAAGGATAAATTGGCATTGATATCATATGATAATTATACAAATGGCTATAGAACTTATGTACAGGCTAAAACAACTATAGCAAAAGATACTACGCCTAGTACTCTAAATTTTAAGCTATTTTGTGTTTTACCTGCTAGGCAAAAAATGGATTCACTAACTTCTGATCAATCACTGACCCTCAAAGGAAACATAAACAAAATATTTATCTCGTCTCAGTATGCAAAATAGAATAACTTGCTACCATTTATAAACTATCTTAATCAGCTAAAAGTTATTACGTTAAGATTAAGAAATAGGATAGAAATCACGATTATTGATTGAGAAATGATTTTAATATAGACTATTACTTTACTTTCTTGATATATATCTTTATTCATATATATTTTTCTTGACAAATTTTAGCAAACGTTATTCTCCTAAAATCACGTAAATTTTTTTTCTTGACAAAAATTCCCGAATATTATCTTAGCCATGAAATATATTTGCCTACGCTTTATGCTAATGCATGTAGGCATGTGCGACAAATATAAACATGTTCTTAATCCTAGTTAAAGCTTGTGAAGCACATTTATGATGTAATAGTAATACACTGCCAATCATTTATATGAGTATGAATATTTGCTTATGCAACAAAATAATTTCACACATAAATCATTTTTTCTCATGAATTCGAAAAAAAAGAAGAGTATTTCAAATCTATGATTATAAGAAGAAAAAAATATTATGTATTACTATCATATATTTTGTTTTAATTAATATGTCTTCTAAATTAAGGGATGAAGAAGGAAGTTCAGCTAGTGCCACATGAAAAGGTTCTTGTAAAATTACCTGAAGAGCCGATTATATTATGAAAATCCAGTTAGAAAAAAATGCAGAATTTGAAATTGTTTATCTTGAGACCGGTAGACCTAATTCTAGTCAAGATAAGCGGGTTCATGATCACAAAAAATTAATACATTTTTCTAAGGATTCTATTGATACTACAAGGAGCATAAAAACCTTAAAAAGATATTTAATCAACTATCCAAAAGGCAGAATCTGACTATATTTACTATTAATATTGCAGGTACACATAAATTACTTTCTATTTTTTTATATATTTATAAATCGTTTATATTCTACTCTATTTATTTCTAAGTGATGTTATAGAACTTTATGCTATGTAAAAAGAATCAGGAATTTGCAAGTACTGTCTAATAGAAGAGGCAACAATTTCATTGCATATAACTTCACTAAGTGCTATATATCCACTTATCCATACTTTGTTAACATTAAAGACGTCTGTAGCATGCTCAATCCACAAGATATTATATGATTTTAATTCTGGAAATAGTGAGCATATTTCTAGTGAAATAGTAGTAACAGTTTCGATTTCCAAAAATTTATAGAATAGAGTTGGATTTCATATATGTAATTATTGATAAAAAATTTTTCTTGCCAAAATCACGTGATTTTTCCATTAGTTTACTATATCAATAAAGCCCTGACAATCAATTTTGCAAATATATATTCATGTTTTTTGCTGATTGTTTTCTAAGGAAATGGTTTTTGTGTATGACATATATCAGATAATAAAATTTTCTTGGCAAAAGTGATCTGCGTTCCAAATTGGAACGAACACAATTATGTGATATAAAAACTGTTAACAATGTAAATGATCAAAATCACATGATCAGGATATCACGTGAAATTTTTGATCAGAATTAATATTTCTAATCGATCTGCCAGATTGGTATCATAAAACTGACGTGTGAATTTATTTTTTAAATTCTTTGAATTTCTTTCCCTGAATATGCAGAATTCTTTAATTTTAAGAATTTTTTATTATCTATAAGAAATAACTGGCATACTAATACCATCTTTTCATATATATTATTTGAAGCAACTTAACTAGCTTTCTCAATCTATTAAAATAGATATATAGCGACGTCTTACATCTTGAAAACATCCATTATCGCTAAAACAAGCAAGTAGTATTCATTCTGAAGTGAAAGATTTATTAAATAAAGCAGTTGAAAATTATATTAAGAAAAAAGAGCATTAGAAGATGAAGCTTATTACTAGCAATTGTGAAATTTCATTAAAGCAAGAAAATGAAAAGTTATGTATATCAAAGCAGGTATTAAAAAAAAATCAAAGAGCTTCTTGATTTGCAAGAGCAATATAAATCTCATGAGGTAGCTATGATTAGATCATTGAAAGAGAGTAGTAGGAAAGTCATCCAATTATCAAATTCAGTATCCTTTTAAAAAGTATAATTTCTGATATGAAAAAAAGCCATTGCATCAGCTGAAAAGTCTATTAACATGCTAGAGAACAAATACCGATATCTGGAGGATATTATTTCTACTAAAGATAAAAAATTATCACTCTAATTGATCAGATCTCTTCCTATACAAAATATAGTGATATAACTATAGAACTGGAAATATATTCTAGCACTTATGAAAGGAAATTATAGGCAAAGAGACGTAGTGAATCTAAATATGACTCAGAAGTCCAGAAAAAATATACATTTCATCTCATTTCATCAATTCCTTTAAGGAAACGCTTAGCTGAAAGAATTTTTACTCACTAGTTTGGACATTTTTTTCAAAAATTTTATCAGCTTGTATCCTATGAGGATGATTTGGAAGCACTTTTAAATCAAAGACAATAAAATTGCGATCAGTCAAATAGTTAATGACATCTTCATATATATTACACTAATCATAAGCATATAGGCGAAGAATTTTGCTCAATTCTTCTGAAGTGGACTTATTATAGAGTACAATGTAATTTAAGTATTTTTTATTGTTTCCAAGCAGTCAAAAAAGCTCTATATAATATACATACTACTAATATTTTTGTGACGTCCTTCAGTAAAATAAGGAATGATTTTCTCCTAAACTTTTTTGAATCAGTGTATACATCTTCGAATATAGCCACTGTATCTCTTTCTGGAGAAAATAAATCCAGCTTTAGAATTTTATCAGGCTTTATAACCCGAAATGTGATATCTTCACGATTTGGTTTTAGACTATTCTCAATTATTTGATAGGCTGATTTGAGATATTTATATTTTGGCTTATTGAGGTGATAACCTATCAAAAGAAGATCATCATTTTTAATATATTGTGTTCCTTCTTTTTTACCTTTAAACATTCGATAAAGCTTGCTTTCCAATAATAGATTTACAACTTCATTAGTTTTTCCTGAATTGGTACAGCTAGAAATTAATACTATAAAGGGTTACTGGGAAGTTGAGTTCAATCTGTTGAATCTTTTTGCATCTTTTATCTCATCAATATGGAGAATGATTCTATCTACTAGATCAAGCTTTCTGACTTGATGTTTCTTATGATCTTTCATATTGCTTAACGTTATTTGGTATAATAGTATAAGAAAGCGATTCTGTAGGTTCTTATTATACCAAATTCAAGAAGATAGTAAGACATGCTAATATGGAAAATAATGAATTTTGTTGTAGATTTCTTGGGGACTTTCTCCAGAAATTAAATGGAAGTTCGCCATATGAGACTTATCAGGCTTATTAATGAAATCTTTTTATCTTTAGAAGAAATTGAGAGATATAAAGCTGAATTACTCTCTAATGCCAATCCCCTTTTACAATCCCAACAATACATACAATTTCAATTATATTCATTAGTCAAGATTGAGAAATTAAATTCTCAAATTGCATCTCTACAAGTGCAAATAGCTCAAATAAACCAGGTGCGCTCTCAGAATATTTAGAAGTCTTTAGAAAAAAAGCTGTTAGAATTTTTATGTGCTTGCAGAACGTTTAAACGTATCTTTAAGTTTGCTTGAAACATATAATAGTTTAGCTCTCAATAGTTATATTAATGAGAAATTAAAAAGAAGGTTAGGAACCAATGATGCCTTTCATGTTAAGGCTAAGCTTTTCAAAAACTCATTTTTTTTAGATCCTTAAACTTTCGCAATCAAGAAATCGTCTCAGCGTAAAAGTGGCTGTAAATCTACTCACAAATCTTCTAAAACAAAGTAAAAGAAATCAAAAAATAAGTCTAAGAAGAAGAAAAATCTAAAAGTGACTGAATCCATTTAGCTAGAGTAGACGAACAATCAGATTTGGATTCTTCTGATAATGATACTTCTTTATCAGAGTCTAAGAATAGCTCTTCTAGCTTTAAGAGTTCTTCTTCTGAATCAGAGTCTGAGGCTGAGGCTGATGCTGAAATTAATGTTAATATATCTCAAATAAAAAAAAAGTAAAGAAAGAGCATAACAGAACCTCGAACTATACTAATAGAACTCACAAATGTACTATGAATACGCAATTATAATGAAATTACTACCATTAAATTCATCTTGATTAGACGAATCCAATGGTATAAATATCATTAAAATTGAATTACTGGTTATTGAGATAATGGGATATGTAGGATAAGTAAATTTGTAAAAATAAGCAACTTTT